>PKRV01002937.1:152742-313427 GCA_003709505.1 Hyphantria cunea
ATATATATATATATATATATATATATTTGTTATTTAAAATTATTATTCACAATAGTAAAATCTTAATCTAAAACATAGGTCCACAAAACTGTTTTAAACAGTTTGTCTGTGGACTCAGTTGAGCCACTATATGCAATATGCTTGTACACATCACACCCATACATTAGATACATGCACATGCACAGTGCCGTGCACTATGCACAGTTACATTTACATGTTTACGTACAATTATGATACCTATCACATAACATTCAATATAAAACTCGTTTGTGGGTATATGTTTAAAAATATCAATATACTCATTCGTTTATATACATTTGTGCTATTTAATATATTCCAATAAGAGCTTTTTTAATTTTCTTTTAAGTATATTTATATTGGGTTCTTGTCTAATATCCATTGGGAAACTGTTTAGGACATATGGTAACCGTTTTTTTTAGGGTTCTGTCACCATAGTAGTTAGCTACTCTCGGTACATGAAACCAACCAGTAGACGTCGCCCTTGTTCCGTGAGAGTTGGGAACAAGCGATAATTCATGCTTTCGACTGCCACAGCGTTGGTTTATTACTAACAGGTATATATGTTTTAGCTTAGTCGAGAGGATATTGCATATTTTGAATAGCTTATTGTAATCGTCCTGGCAACTAGTTTTAGTTTTAATGTTTACGAGTAGTTTTAAAAATTTAATCTGTAATGTTTCTATTTTGTCCACATAAGATTTAAATGTCAAGCCGTAGCAATCAAGAGCATAGCCTATATATAGGGTTCAACCAATTGTTTGTACAGACACTTCAATGTGGTGCTGGGTACCCTAAAGCTTAGGTGATAGAATTTTCCTAGTAATATTCGAAGTTTATCACAAATAAAATCAATATGGGACGACCATGAGAAACTGTCATCGACCTTTACTCCAAGGTAAGTGACACTGTTCGCTTTTTCTATTGGTGTACAATTACAATTATTCAGTAGACTGTGACGGCATGAGAAGCTATGAGCTATGATGGGGGTGCTACACCTGAGGGGCGCAAGTAAGGCGAGTGTATTACCATACATTTTGTTTTGTCCGAATTAAGTACTATTCCGTTGTCATGTGACCATTGGACTATTGCATCCACATCTTGCTGTACTAAGCGGCAAGTCTCCGCCAAGTCGGTGCCGGCGCGCAGCGTACAGAGGTCGTCAGCAAACATATGTGCCGAGCACTGACTTAATACACCACATAGTCCATTAACATGCATAAGATAAGGGAGCACATCCCGACCCCTGAGCCACCCATGCTTTTTTTTGTAAATAAATACATCTTATACATAAGAAACACTCAAACTCTGAGAGAAATATTTTCAGATCATACAAACATTTGGCCCGATCCAGGAATCGAACTTAAGACCTAAAAACACAGCAGTCTCATTTATTACCATTGCGACGTCGAGGTAGTAAAAAGAGAAAATGGAAGAGATCCTGGTAGTTTAAATCAATAAAACAATGGAATAGTAATCTGATGATTTATTTCATGGAACTTGGTGTACAATATTTATAGATTAACAATTTATTCAGATATGTTCTTAGAATAATATTAATGAATACTATTTACACAGGTGCTAACTATTTACAACTAATTATCTACATTAACAAACGTAATATTTTAGGAAAGCTTAAAATTGTGTTTCATGTACTTGAAATTAAATTTGAAGTGCACTGATAGGAATAGTAATACAGTACAGGAATTACAGTATAAATCAGCTTTCTTGGCAGCTGCTTTATAAAAAAAAAATTGACTGTCTATATTCATAAATGTGATAATATTTTAGCTTTTACATAAGTTTTGCAATGTATTGATTACTAATAGTAACAGTATGTGTCTATTACACATCTTCTTTTATAGGTGGTAACAATATTGGTAGTTTTTTTAAGATCTGTCCTAATGTTTTTATTATTGACATTTCTTGTAGTAAGTCTATTTATTCTATGTTTCTACTGAAGATTGTGTTGGCGTAAACAGATAATACATTAAGTTGTGGAGCTTATTTTGATTTATTCCAAGAGGTCTAATATGGATGGATCTTCGAAGAATAGACCCTTACTTAAACGTTTATAGCTTTGTTTGGTATCAAACTCGGAAAATGCAAAACATTAATGAGATGAAATATTTTAAATAATTGGTTTGATGTGTGTTTTTATTTAATGCACTTTCGTAAATGAAAACCTTAGGATGTGCTAAGCTGAGCACGTGGAATTCCACCGTCTCTTTCTGCGAGCAAGTTATGCTTGCTAAGGGGATGGCGGAGCGGAACCGGAAGAGGTTTAGAACTCTCACGATCCGCCAGGCCTAGGGACTCGGGCGCCAGAGATCGCGATACGATCTACATCCTCCATAAGCGCAGGCCTATAAGAAGCAGGCCGGGGTGCCGACGCGCATGGACGTCACTCCATTTAATTTGTTTTCAGTCTCACCACCATTTTGTAACCAATTACAAATTACGTCAAAATAAAAAGTTATTATTAACATCAAAACCGTCATCTTTACCAAAATGCTTGTGTTTTTCGTCGATTCTCTTTCTGCAATCGCTAATGCCTATATTCTCTTGTGTTATTATATACATAAAGCACTCAAACTCCGAAACAAATATTGCGAATCATACAAACGTTTGGTCCGACACGGAAATCAAACTCGAGATCTCAAGCACATCTGTCGCATACGCCACCACAGATTTACTGAGGCAATCAAAATATATATGGACGTAGTTTTACATTGAAAGTAATATATATAACAAGAAAAGTTTACTTACATAGTTATTCAAAGCAGTAGTTTAAAGCTTAAAGTATTTACAATTAATCCAAATAAGATTTATCAGATGCTTTGGCAGAGATTGTCAAAAAGTTGATTAAATTTGTATATGTTTCTTTAGTAATCCACAGCTGGATGTAGGCGTTTATTCGAATGGACTTTTTGCCTAATATCACGATGTTGGCTAAACGAGTTGGTATGGTGTTTATTTTAGGTTGTATTTCTTACATTATGTATTACTATAACAGTTTATGATGATCTTTACTATTAAAAAAAAACCGCCGTTTTTTTTCTTATGGAATAGGTGGCAAACGAGCAGATGTATCGCCTGATGGTAAGCGATTACCGCCGCTCATGGACACCCGTAACACCAGAGCATCACAAGTGCGTTGCCGACCTTGAGGGATGAGGAGGGGGATGAGGAGGGGGATGAGGGGAAGGGTTGGATTATGGGTCTTCGGCATCCTCACTCACTCGATGAAACACAGCGCAGGCGCTGTTTCACACCGGTTTTATGTGAGGCCGTGGTATCACTCCGGTCGAGCCGGCCCATGCATGCCGAAGCGTGGCTCTCCCACGGTTACACCAGATTACCCTACACTTTTTCTTAATCATGTTTTTCTCTCCATCCAATGTTTGCCTGTAAGAGATTGGCTCCGGGCGATAAGGCCGTCAATTGTACTTCTTTAATTTTATGTTAACCTTAAAATAAATCTGGTGTACAATAAAGAGATCTATTATTATTATTCCCTTTGCAATGCTGTTGTCGTGCACAATTTGTTCCCGTAATTGGCTTTGGAAATTCACGAGATAAATAGAAATGGTAACATATTCTTAACAGTTTTCTTAAAGGATTTTATAATATTTCTTAAATTTTCTGACAGTCTACATTGTATAAACATGAAGCTCCTTATCGAACAAGGTTGGAGCGCACGTGTTTGATAGTGACCTCAAGTTTATCTCGATAGTATTTTTACAAGTGTCCACGTGGATTTCGTTTTAATAAAAACGTATTGAGACTATTATAGATAACATTTTACACCTATAAACTATCGTAAAATAAAAAAGCACTAATACAACAAGTGAAATGACTTAAAAAACCCGACTGCGTCAATATCTGTAACCTTTATTAAATTCATTTTTTTATTAAAACATGTAAGTTATTCGTAATAACCGTTAAAAAAAATATTTTGATACTGCATTCGATGTATTTTGAAAATTTTTTTTTTGAGATTCCTTTTTGGCGCCAAAAGTCATTTTGTTATTTTTTAAATTTTCATATACCCAGTGTCAATCTCACAAATAAGATAAGTTTGTAGACATTACTCTCATAAAAATACAATAAGCCGTTTAGGCTCTAGGTCGTGCCAAAGAAATATACATACATAAATACACACACTCGAAAAATATAATCCTCCTTTTTTCGCAGTCACGTAAAAATAGAAGAAAGGGCAATTAGCGAAGTAAAATTCCTTTAAAATTCAATTCTGAAATTCTCTTTAGATCGACGCGAGTTTTGTGAGATCATAAGTTGATCTAATCAATAAGTCATAAATGATTGCAGCTACGGCGTCTAGTCTCAACGGATACCAGCTAATTACGCAGAAGTAATTATAGTGCATAAATATGTGTGCAAATACAAGCTCACTCTCTGTTGTACCAGTCTCATAATCCGATGGTACGGTTACCAGACATCAACGGCATATATACATATTACGAAACATATATAGTATTTTCATAGTAAAGTATTAAACACCCATCATTGTCTTCCATTAGGTATATTGTTTGTGATTGAAAATAAAGTCGGTAATCCTTTAGTTTTAATAATACTTTACCACGAGAATCCCTCAAATATCAACAGTAGCTAGCAACTGTATTTTAAACCAATTTTTATTACAAGAATTGACCTTTTGGTCAAAATTTTTGGTTTTTTTGGATAAAATTAAACGAATACCTTATCTAACAAATACGTCACAAATAAAATTTGCACTTATTTAATAAATTTTATAAAAAAGATGTGCCAACTGGGCCCTATTCAACTTCTATTAGGTTTTATTTAATGGCAAGAGAACGCATAAATTGATTTGTGGTTAATATCTTCTGCTATTAGTGAACATATTACTATGTTTATGCAATCACTCGTGAAATTTAAAGCAAATCTATGAAAGTTGTGTATTAAGAAATCTTATTATAGCTATATATACATATGTATCTGCAGCTACCTCTTTCTTCCTGTCATTTTCACATTGCCCTTACTTATACATATTTGAGGCGAAAGTAAATTCGTAAAATTAAATAAAGCAACTTAGTACCTACCTATTTACAAATTCTTAAAATGTTACATTTGATAATACATTTATTAAAGAGACTCTGTAAAGAGTGAGTGAAATTTCTACTTTAAATGTTAGGTCCTTACATTATTAAATTAGCGTTTTGTCGCACTGGCTTGTTTTTGATCTAAAATCGAATAAAAGAGGATATCCTCTATAGTTAAGAATTCCAAATTCAAAGTTATAAGTCCATTTAGCTGGTATATTTGAGTTTTGGAAACAGTCATTCATTTGTTTTTTCCCATTAGGTTTTTCTTTGGCGTCCTCATCTCGCACAATGGAAAACTTGAAATATTGCTTTATTTACGAGTATGAATTTTACCGTGGCACCCGTGCTGCAGAAACAGCTCGAAGAATTAACGATGTGTATGGCGCTGGTGTCGCCAAAGGTAACATGGCACATTTTTGACTCCAATGTTTTCGTTCTGGAAATTTCTTGTTTCATAACAAGCCCCGTGGACGGCCGGAGACCGAAGTGGATAATGAACAATCAAAGGCTATTGTGGAAGCGGATTCATCGCAAACTACTTTACAGTTGGCTGTAGGCTTTGCTGTGAGTGATAAAAGCAGCGAAAATAAAATGCTTAAACGGTGGGTACCTCATGAATTGAGTGAAGCGAAGCAGAAAATACGCGTCAACTGCTATGTTACATTGTTCAATCGGAACAATAATGAAGGGATTTTTAACTGGGTGATCAGCTGTATTGAAAAGTGGATCCTGTACAATAATCAAGCACGCTCGTTCAATGTCTGAACCCTGGAAAGCCAGCCAAATCCTGCCCCAAGCAAAATTTGACTCAATTTTTGAAGTGAAAACTATTTAGCGGCACGTGTATATATTTTTACCCATCACCATATGATGGGTAAAAATATTAAACTCGCGTCAAGACACGTGACCTGATCGATAATTTGTAAGACGTAGGGAGTGTAGATCATAAATTGTCATGTTCTTGTACAATAGCGCAATAAATGAATATTGTATTTTACCACATAAATGATTGTACTTTTACATTGATTATTAAAGCAATTCGTGCAAAATTATTCCCTAACCATTCCAAAATATCAAAAATGCACCACGTTAATATTAAAGTTTTCACTACTGCTGGCACTCCCGTAGTGCAACTCATTTTTCTTTATCTCCGAAGTGGCAGCTCAAACCGCCTTCAGAGAGTTTATCGATTCTTGTCCTCAAGGTTTTTTTAGTAAAGGGATCAATGATCTACTATGAGATAGTAAATGTGTATAGATAACAATGGTTATTGTATAATGGATACTTTGATTAAAAAAATATATATTACAAAAATAACTAATCTATATTCCTCACATACAAAACGCCAATTTCATATATAAGCACCCAATATATAGCGGACGGAAGAAGTTTAAATGAAACATTATACATTATTCTTGTTTTGAAACCTACAAGCACTGGTAGACGAAGATGAAATAAACAATTTGTCTTCCAACTTTTGTTTTAGAACTAAAAGAAGATTCTAATGACTAGGGAGATGGGTTTGTGGACCGGTGGTTGCGGGATTCTATCCAACTAGCTTTTGCTCGCGGCTGCGCCCGCGTATTGTCGGTTATTGCGATAAAGAGTAGCCTGTATCCTTCCTCAAGAATTAAATTTTCTCCCAAATTATATTAAAATCCGTGCAGTGTTACAGATAGACAGAGTTACTTTAATACTACTATAGTAGGGAGTATGGATTAGTACATTAACACTATGAAACCCCTTAATAAGCATATGACTCAATAACTGAAACCAAACCACCTATGAGTATTCTGTAATCGACTTTTAAAAATAAATTAAGATGATCGATTTCAGTGCCATTTTGAATTTACATGGTGATTTTTTTTTCGTTATAAACAATTTCAAACAGTTTACCTTGAACAAAGTCGATATTCGAATGACGAAAGATTGACGAAATTTACAAACCACGCGGACCGATTACTTTAGTTAGCTATCTTTGTTTAAAAACTATATGACGTCTTTTCCCACCAATATTCTTTGAGAAATACACGAAAAATAAACTTATGTAGTCAGTGGCAGATTTACATATTTGTCGCCAGTACGCTATTAATTTTTTGGGCCTGCTACTAAACCTTGCAATTCAGTACTCATTTTTGTGTAGAAACTCCTTTGAGTGATCATCCCACCGGGGTTTATGGCTAAAGTGTTTTTAGAGCATAAACAGAAAAATGTATAGTCCATTCGCTTAGGTACGGTCACCTGGACCGCACCGTCGTCCCACGTACGGCAAGCCGCCACAAAATCAAAAGTCTCGCCTACGGCGTACACCTCCTAACAACTATGATTTGTCAGTTTACGTCGTTGTTTGAAATAATGTATTCGTATTTCACAACAATAACCACAATTGTGTGCGAGTACATCAACACTACAAGATAAATTTATTTACAACATAGGAAGGAATAAATCGAGCTTTGTAAAAGCAATGTCGTTCTATTCTGAAACTCACCATAATTAGAGAGTATACAAATAATCCCCCCAAAAATACTTGAAACAATGTAGAATGTCGTAATCTAATATATTTACTTTTTTAAAATATATTGAAATATTTAGTTAAACGTAATTTAAATTAATGTTAACGTATTGCTTTTCATGGACGTAAAAATTATGATGTGAGAACTCAATCCGTAAATACTTTAAAAAAAGTATAGTTGACTGTCCTATATCCAAAACTCTTAGAATTATTTACACTTTATTTCATTATTCATTGTATAAATAGGGCCTTAATCATGCTAATACTTACAAGGCATGATTCCTTTGACTGTTTAAATACTGGTCCAGTTCATAGATTTATGGCCAGTTTTATTTGCCATATAACACTTTTTTTACAAATAACAATGATACAAACAGATCACAGATATACAAGTCTTGTGAAACCGAAATCTGTAGTTATTTGGCATATAAAAGTGGTTAGCCCTTAGCTATTTAATACAAATCGACTGAAAAAAGCATGATACCTTGTAAATATTACCTACCGTTAACGATACGTGTCTCGACTCTTTAAAATTACTATTACTGTTGATACAGACTTTAAATTATAAAGCAAAATTCGTCAATTCGTCGTCAAACGATAGATTAAATTAGTATACTTGATCTAAGGTTAGTGAGGTGTGGTGACAGCGTAAGTTATGTTGGCGATGGTAGGCGGGGTTCGCGTCGGTAGCAGAGGCGTAGGGTACACTCTGCATGGCGAGTGTGTAGACTTCGGACCCAGCATTCCCAGAAGTAGATATGATACCAGCGAACCGGAGAGTAGACCACCGTTGTACGAGAAAGTCATCATGTTACCTGGCAAATAGAATTTCATATAAATTATGAACAGTTTCACTAGGTCTTGATAGGGATCTGACATGTTACACTATTCACAGATAACGGGTTGGAATATATGATTATCTGGCATATTTGTCTCTATGCCAGAGTTGTGAAATCGGAATCTGTAGTTATCTGGCCGTTAAGTTCAATATAGTCTATCAGGAACTTAAACAGCGATTGGTGAAAATGGTCCCAGTCCTATCCTATATTTTTTGCTTAAGACACGGTAGATAGGGAAAACATGCAAATACTAGCGGTAAGATATCCTATTCTTTAGTTTGAATTATAAAATAAAATAAAAAAATCCTTAAGAGAGCATTTCAGGAAGAACTAAAATAGTAATTCAGGGATACGGGATATTGAGAATGGAGGCAATGACATTTTTTTAACTAAATATTCTTTCTACTTATTGGACAATGGAAATAATATATTAATAGCAATATAAGCAATATAAGTACACTCTATCCCTACCTCCAATGATATTATTTTTCTGACATGCAAATTGATGTTGGAAAATCAATTCGCCGTTTCGAAAACGGAGTTTTCAACGTAAAAACAATTTTTACAAATTATGATTGTGTATCTGTAGATACTAGAAATCCTTTACGGAAAATATGTCAAAAGGAGTGAGTTTCAATTCAACACATCATTCAATAACTCCTTTTCAGATCTACTAGTTGCAATGTCGCTCTGATAATCTTATAAACGAAATATTTACTAATTAAGTTTATTATGCGTCGTAGTCGCCCTTATATGTACAGTATGATTAAAGTATAATAAATCATATCAATTAAATAAATATAATTTTAACCTTAATTAAAATACTAATTTACTACGATGTTTATTGTTGGTTGGTACTGAGAAACCACGTTGGTGCGCTCGTAAGATTTACAACTAAACAGACAAATAAGGTATTTATAAAAGCTTTATTTCTTTCTAGAACACCATACAATTAATTAATATTCATTTTGGAGCAATGGCGGTGAAACATTTTAAAAATATAAGAGGAACATCTCTTTTTATCTTTTATCAATAACAATTCAACAACGTTTGAATTGTTATTAATTTCCACCAAAGAGTTTTAGATTTTTCCAAAACAATGATATGGTGCAGTTCGAATTCTATGTTCACTTACCAGCAATTTCGCGATGTTCTCTTCCAACACGGGATGGAGCCATAATCATGGGTACGGAGCCAAACAATCCGTTCGAGAAACCCAGCACTACGGAGAAAAGTATAGGATATACCTGTAACAAAGAGATTATTTAACATTTCATTTAATTAAATTATAATTGCCATGACCACAAGGGCCGCCCATCCTGCCGCAGTACCAAACTCATTGTGAATGCAGACAATGCTACAATGCAGCAGTCACCATGGCGGCCTAGTAGTGCTACGAACGCTGTTATTTCAGGTAGATAGATAGAAAACTCTTTAATTATAGACTGTTTTTACAATATTATTTGAATACATAAAATGATCAACATAAAATATAATGTACAAAGGGCGGCCTTATTGCCAAAAGCAATCTCTTCCTTCCATTTTACGTTGATCTTCAAGCTGCAAACGTCGTTCTTTAATCCTAATTGGTTTCGCCCCATGGCATTATCAAAGGTTAATCTAAAGTAAGATTATGAAAGTTAATTAAAATAGTGTAATAATTTTTTTACAAGTTACATCAATTGCCGACAGTCGAGAATTTAAACTGCATATGTTAAATTAAACCTGGACTCCGTCAAAAAATTGTCGTGATTTTCACACAGTTATTGGTTCTGGTTGGGGAACCCGGGATCCTTAGATAAGAGGTTAGAGTCCCTAATTATCAAAAGACTTACTGCAGTAAATTTATTGAGCTGAGTGATCGGTATTCGGCCGCTAGTGTGAGTTAACCTTTATCTCACAATAACTCAATTGTTACGGGAAAACGTTAAAAGTTAAAAGCTTTGCGTGGTGTTATGTGATTACTCAGCAAAATTAAGTGCAGGTACCTACTACACATTTCTGTATCTAATAGAGTACCTAGTCTATTAAGCTCAACACACTTGTCCGTCGAACCGTCGAGAGCGAGGTGAAGTGAAATGAACTCACGTTAGGTCCCCATACCGAGAAGCACTTTTTGTAATAAACAGTTGTAGATAATAAAAATACCGGGTACCGAATGATCTCACTAGGGGGTTTTATTTATATATTATAAGATACATATTGTAGGAATATGTTATAATTATACTAGATCTGGGAATTGTTTTGTATAATGTTTATATTTATAATCTAGACGCCTCGCCTGATTATAAATTACTGTTTTTTTTATTTAATCATCAAAATATTTGACGATGTAAACATAATCTGGTTTGACAAATATTAGCTTTCTAGAATCTGAACAATTTTTTTATTTACGTTGTTGTTGAATGATTTTTTTTATGTAAGGGTCCACCCATGGAGCTCTATTCTGTCTGATGTAAAACATTAGCAGAATCCAAGATGGTGGTCACCATATTCATTGCGAATGCATTGACAATGCAACAATGCAGCATGGTGACCCAAACCACGGCGGACTTTTTTTTGTTAATGGGGTTGAAAATCCCTTCGGAACTACGGCCCCCGGGGACTGAGGTGCCAGATATGTGGTGATTCCTGCTCCTGCGCCCTGCTCTGAGAAGGACCCGGACCATATTACTTCAGGCTCCCCGCCCAGGAACAATGCCGCGTCTATCCAGACACTATCTTGAGAGAAGCATGGCCTGCCCCTGCCTGTCGGCCCAATCACTATATGTTGTAGTAGGCCGCATTTTTGCGACCAGGCCAAGAACCACATTAGCCGCGCTAGTATAAACATGTGGTCGCGTGTACCACCTTCCGCGCGCAACTGCTGGTCATTGCATTCAAAAAATCTGCTCTTCAAAATCTGTATCTTTTAATAATAATAAATCATGGAGTTTCTTGCTTCTGGTTTTTCTCCATAGGAAAGACTTTTGAACCGAGTAACTAGTGTCATTAATGTATCGTTTCGAAAGTGCCTGATAAGGTCTACTTGAAATAAAAGCTTTTTGATTTTGAATTCTTTAGAGGCATATTACATATAAGCATAAACTAACTAATACTAATATAATGTGAATGAGTTCCTTTACATTTTCAAGATATTAGAAAGCCTTATTAGCTAAAGTAAATTTTATCGGTTATATAGACATAATTTATGATGACAATAAGGCGTTTCGCGGCAGGTATTGTTAAACAGTGGTTTTAAGTTTTATTCATAACTTTTAAGAAGCCCTTTGAGCTTTGATAAGAATCAGATTCATAATAACTCAGGCTATTTGCTACATTTAGATAACATAATGTTGAGGGAAGATGTTCTAATTGTAGCCAATGATCATTCCAGTTTCTACAGTGCCTAGGAAGCATCACGAACATGTAAATGAAAAATCTTATACGGTTTTTTTAAGGATGTCTGTGTATGTCTTCTTAATTCGTAGTAGTAGTAATTAGTAGTAACATAAGGCAATGGGAACTCTCAATCAGAGTAGCCTGAAAAAACCAGCGGCTCCAAAGATTGGAGAAGTGTCAAAACATTAAGGGTATCCTATGTCTAAGATTCGGTGAATTTATACGCTGTGCAAACAAAGGATGTTAGCAATTAAATTGAGAAAAGAAACATGTACTACATACATCCCCAACGATATGCGGCGACTGTCTCGGTGCAGCACAAAGCAGCATGAGCGGCACAAGCAGCAGCCGAATTCCACTCGCCATGAGCAGCTGACTGCGACTCCATTCATACGGCCACGCAGCTGCTATCTGTATAGGAAATATTAACATGCTGCATTATTTGTATTCGCAATGATTATGATAACTACCACTCATGAATTTTGCGCATGCTTTCCTTCAGGCAGCGTAAAGACACTTTAGCAGGCTCATATTTATTATACATCAAACACGTATATAACAATAGATTGAATGTTGATAGTTACCGACGTAAGATTTAACAGAAAGTAACATAATAATAAATAGTTTAAATCAATAAGAATAGGATAATCAAATTGGTAGACATTGATATTGTTGAGGATTCAATTAGAAAAAATGTATATAGCTATCTAAAACATTACAAAGTAAAAACATCGGATATCTTTTTTTTTTAATTTGATTAGTATTTTTGCTTTATACCTATAGTCTATCAAAAAATAAAAATGTCAAAGGGACATTAGGCAGATAATAACTGATTATAAGGACTCGATGGATGTGAATAATAAATACACAATTCAAGTGCAACTGTGTCAAATAAAATTTAAAGCATTTTGAAATTTATTAATTTTTCTTGTAATTCGATGTCCGCTACGTATTTCTATTTACTCCCATTATCTTGATTACATTGCTTATTCTAAAGCAAAAAAGGGAAAGTACTTCTAACAACATTAATGCAAAAATATAAAAAAGAAGCAGTCACGACACGACACGACACGAGTAATATTTTCAATTGTGAGATAACTTTATCAAACGGGTGATTATTCATTCTTATGAGTTTAAATTTATATACATCTTCATACATTATCCTATGTCATACGGCATTGTACTGAATATATTTATTGAATTCTCGGTAATTTATTTTAAACACTGGCTGTGCAAATTATGAATGATGCAAGACCCCAGAAAACGCGCTCTATAGACTAATAAGAGCTATCCCGGAATTCTTCCAATTTCAGGCGCAGAGTGTCATATTGTGTAATTTTAGTTGATTCGATTCAATTCGATTATATTCTAATAATTCTCAGCCGTGGTGGGTTCCCACACGTAAGAAACGGGCCACTAAAGCCTCTAGAAGAGGTTACAAAGGCGTAAGTACATCGACATTTGGCCTAAATTGTATTTATTGAAAAAAAAAACGAGGAGATTATAATACTAAGTGGCTAAGATTACGTAAAATAACAAAGACTTACGGGCGTTTTCGATAACCTAGCTCTTGTTTAAACTGGAGATAGTCTATATATTTTTGACAACTTTTTTCATATGATTGATATAATATATTTCCTTCGTAGGTCCTTGATTTGCAGGATCATATTTCTTGTCAAGTTTTAGAACAGAGTCGTCGAAACATAATGAATACATACACTGTTTAAAGTTAATTTATAGAAGACCTATCTCGAGTTAAAACTGGAGATAGGTTATTAAAAACAGACGCTATAGTTTCTAAAAATCAAACTAAAACTCTGGCAAAACGGCTACTAGTTAGAGCCTTTTTTTTACATGTGGAAACTCCCTCGTGCCTTCACCCTACCGGGGTTTACGGCGGGGCGGTCGGAATCGAACCGACTAAAACCACACGGTGTGCCACTCTGCGCCTGAGACGGGAGAGATCCGGGAACCGCTTTCTTACCGAAGTTCAAAACATCAACTCAGAACAAGAGGTTTTTAAGCCGAGTATTCTGTCTATCACTTTCAACTGAACCAGACAATCTTTAACCACCATCAAACCTAGCTGAAACGTCGGGCGATTCTAAGTACCTACCGTGAGGATGTTAATTGTGATATGTAAAACTATGTATGTATTCTGAACCAAAATTTTCGATTCTAGATCCAGAATCGTATTCGGGGTACCCCCTCTTATCTACACGTACATAAATTTTATGGGAACTCTCTATGCCAGGGAGGTGTAACGCCGGAAGGTGGGTGCACCCCCTTGCACCCACCTTCCGGCGCCCATGTAATTGTACCCACTTCAAAAGATCATTATCGGCACCGATATCTGCTGACTTTTATAAAGGTTCTGCGGCAAAATGAGTTGATTACAGTAATTAAGTTAATTTTTCGATGTTACCGTGGATGATTACTTGGAAGTCCATGTACAACAGTCTCTAGGGGGATAATCCATATACCTATACATTTATCTAAAATACATCATATCTGTAATATGTATCTTTATTACGCATTTAATCTTTAGTGTTTTTAATGCGAAGCTAATCTGAAAAAATAGCCTAAGTTAAGCCCAAAAGAAACACACTGGTCATTTAAAGAATTTTCCCATAGAAAGAGTGCGTGCTGCTATTGATTACTGGTATCTACGTTAAGGACTGTTTTGCAGCCAACGGAGACCACTTCAAATAAGCTTTATATATTTTTAATAGTTTTATATTAATGTATAAAACTAGCACACTGTACTACTAGTAATAAATGTTACGTACAATGAAAAACTATTTTTTTACTTTGTAACAATATTTATGACAAGACTAAGTAGTACACGAGAGAGTTTACATACTTTCTCATTTTTTTACTAGTGAATTATAAACGTGACTGTTCTACATTTCAACGTCTGAATCATATCTTAGTTTTCTTTATCGTCTCTTAAGTTAATTGAATAGTAGTTTAATTAGTGCTTTGTTTTTATTAAAAACTATCAGTGAACTAAGTAACCTTTGAGGGCAAGCATTAAAACTATTCTACTTTTCTCGATTTGCTATCAAAATATACTTTGTCGAGTTTTATAAACTACTAACTGCTGTGTTTTACTTTGAAAATGACGATGTTCTGTTCAATTGTTCATCCCTTTATCCCCTTAGGAGTACAATTTCCAAAAAAATTTGTTCAAAAAGAGCTTACAACATAAAAAGATTCCCCTGCCAAATTTAATGTTCATAGTCTCAGCTATTTAGGCTCCGCATTGATGAATCAGAGGTTCTGGGTCAATTTTACCATTTAAGCATATGTATAAATGTCTAATAGATACTTTTTTATTAGTCGTCAATCCTGGGGGAGGGACGTGAAATAATATGGTCCGAGTCCTCCTCAGAACAGGGCGCCTGAGACCGGTTTTCAGTGGAATCACCACATTCCTGGCTCCTTAGTCCCCGGGGAATCGAAAATCCGAAGATTTTCCACCACCTCAACAAGAAACGATATGGGAGAGCCACGTTACGGCATGAATGGGCCGGCTCGACCGGGGTGATACCACGTCCGACACAGAAAACCGGTGTGAAATAACGCTTGCGCTGTGTTTCACCGAGTGAGTGAGGATACCGGAGGCACATAAACCAACCCCTCCCCCCTTCCTCATCCTCATCCCCCAAAGGCTGGCAACGCCTCTGGTGTTGCGGGTGTCGATGGGTGGCGGTAATCGCTTACCATCAGGCGATACGTCTGCTCGTTTGCCACATATTCCAATAAAAAAAGTTTTTTACTCTCGTATAGGTACCGGTCGTTGATACAAGTGCTGATGTGTCAGTAACTATGTATGAATGATATGTCTAAAATTCATTGAAACTTACTAAAGATTCCATTACGTAGACAGATTGGACAAGATAATATAAAATGGCCAAAAAGGACATACACTTTTTCTTTCTGCTTTAAAAATGCTGAGGCTTTCTAGAAGAAAGACCTATTTAGACCTTAGCTTATGAGACAAATTTATAGTAAACTGCGCTATTATCTTTTCTGGAATTAGGCAGAGATAAATAAATGAATTGCTGAATTTCTCCAGAGCAATTAAATTATTTGGCGTCATCGCGTTGTTTTCTTAACAAGTTAAAAAAGTTGTCTCCGATTTGATATGGTAATGTGCATTAGGTATTTACCTATTACACAAGAGCATGTATTACCACTGTGAACGTGTACAGAGTTCAGTAACCCTAATTAAATCACTTTATTTGCGCGGTTCATCGTTTATTATCTGCTAAATTAATATGTACAACAAATGGCGCAGTTTTTTCAGCGGTAAAATTAATTATAATGAATGAAAATGTACACCCGGCGGTGTACTTTGTAACTGATTGTTTTTGAAATCTTTTGCAGTGCAAATAGAAGAAGAGAGTGACGGGGTAGTCATGATTAATAATACAAGTTTTGACATTTGACATATATATAGAAGGAAAAGTCATAGCAGGAATTTAAAGTCATTGTGGAGTTTGTTTTTGCTGGACCGAAGCGCATAATCTCTGACACAATCTGACATTTTAGGTGTATTGTTTTTGAGCCCCATCATTCATCATCATAATCGTTAGTAGCTTTTAACAGTCCATTGCTGGACATAGGTCTAACTCAGAAAGAATGTTACCGTCTACAATAAACGGGTTGATATAGAGTTTGTTTAAAGTTTTCGTTATCCTAGCAGTAATGTTGTCCTGCTTAGTTGGGTTTTATTCTTCTCTTACACTCTGTTTTCTTAAGCTACATGTCATAATGCTAAAGGACTCTTCATGATCTGATCTCTAATTAGCTTCACATCGTTAATACTTACTTTTCCTATAAAATCGAAGAAGTTGAAACAAGACATCAGCACAATGGGCATCCAGGAATCTAGGCGACAGGATGGAATTTCAGACGCAATACCAGGGTACAGGCTAAGTGTAGTAAAGTATACCAGGCCGATGGACACCTGGTATGGGTAGATTGCACGGCCAACTGCTATCCTTGCCAGGACTCCACCTGTATTGGATACAAATATTGTAGTGTGTAATTTAGGCTTTCTATTTTCTAGAGGTTCATGGATTGTTGTAATATATTGGCAGTTAAGTTCTATAAATTTGATGATAAACAGAAAAAATTAAAGTAGATACTGATTCATTCAGTTTTGTATTTAAAAGGATAAGACACAGCAGAATCGTTAGATTATAAGATCGTCCAAGCGGTATATACGACAGAATCTCAGACATCGAAGGTCGCTTCGGCCCTCGGTCTACCGTTGGGTGGAGATTAATCAGGTGTTTGCTATTAATATATTTTTTGAAATATTATTTAAGTACGTTTGAAGGCTCTCCATGAAGTTGGTCTCTCCGGGGACTCGAACACTACATCTTCCACTTTGTAGGAGGGTCGAGGTGTGCGCAGCGCTGACGACTGCTCCAACGCAACGTTTTCAGGTAACGGTTCTGCAGCAGATTCGCCAGCGGGTACTGATGCAGCAGCGGTCGGTGAGTATACTGGGTTGGCGAAGCTGAAGGTGTTTGTTTCAGTTTCGGCTATAAATAACAAAATATATACATAAAAGCAGAGTTCTTAAGCAAAGCTATTGGATATCGCAAAATAGAAAGAGTTTGAGGTAATTAAATAAAACAATCTAAATCATGTTACTAAACTACCGTACGGGATGGTATTTAAGGATTAGCTTGAATGTTGTAGCTAGTAAGATTTTCTCTGATGTTAGTTTCCCTAGCACTCATAAGACAAGTTTAATCTTAGCTTGAGTGATAGTGGTAATAACTGAGAGAAGAAACTGAATAGGATGTGATATGGATAAAAAACTGTTCAAATTCTTATTTTAGAAAAATAAAGAATTATTATTATTTATTGATTGTTTATTTAAAATCCGGTAGACCTTAGTCCATTTATAAAAACTTGTACATAAATAA
This sequence comes from Hyphantria cunea, assembly GCA_003709505.1. NCBI lineage: Eukaryota > Metazoa > Arthropoda > Insecta > Lepidoptera > Erebidae > Hyphantria > Hyphantria cunea. Next base: position 170,528 of record PKRV01002937.1, read on the forward strand.
AGTAAATACGACGAAAAGAAACAACTGTAAAATAAAATAAAAATGAAGATAAGGACATTTGGTTTGGTGGCATTTATATACCATAGAGATTTTACACACACACACACACACACACACACACACACACACACACACACATACACACACACACACACACACACACACACATAATATATATAGTTTGAACCGAGTGTAATTTTTGAGAATATTCTAAAGAAATTTAGGCAGAGACAAAACAGATATGAAGATTTTCTCTGATGTTAATAATACACTTTTTTGTCAAATAACGATCAAAATATATGTTTTTTTTCCAGCCTCAACAATAAACATTAACAAACAGGAACTATAAATTAAAAAAGGCTGAAAGGTTTCTAGAGCAATACCTACTTTCATTTCAATTACAGTGAACACAGTTCAAACAGCCAGAGGTCACACTTTTGATAAAATTAGTGTATTATTAAGACTGAGTAATATAATTAAATAACTGTACTACAAGTACTCAGAGTTCATTCACCTAGTCAAGGCAACTTGGATTTTGGAAAATATACTATTTGTGGAGTAGTTTCACATAAATAATAATTTAAACTGAACTAATATTTCATTTCGGCTATTTATTTCGTGAGTAAGATACATCTTTTTCTCATTTCTACCAATAATAATTGATGACTTTGAGAAAAGGATAATGTGAATTCCCATAGTTATAAATTTTCATATGATTTTTTAAAATACGAATGTTGATGGATGATCATTATCTTCCTAGCCTTTATTATTTCCAAGATTATTTGGGGACGTCTACTAGTTCAGCCGGTTTTACCTAAATATCAGTGTTTACACAGAGCGACTGGCATCGGGACCTCCGCAACCCTAAGAGTGAACTGAATTCGAAGGTTGAACTAGTTGTCAGAATATTTCCGGGCGGAGAGCGGTTGTCGCCCTACGCCCGAGAGGTACGCGAGTGGCGTGAAGCCGCCCGTCGAGCCACGATGGCTCGGTGGTCGTCGCGGCTGGAGGCCCCACGTGCTGGCTTCGTCACCGAGGAGGCTATCCAGCCGGTCACCCTCGAGTGGGCAGAGTGGCAGCATGGGACCGTTTTCTTCCGACTGACGCAGGTGCTTTCCGGGCACGGTTACTTCGGGAAGTACCTGCACTCGGTCGCCAGGAGGGAATTTAGTCCCGCCTACCACCATTGCGACTGCAGTGAGGACTCGGCCCAGCACACGCTGGCGGTTTGCCTCGCTTGAGTTCCGCAGCGCCGGGCCCTCACTGCAGTCATCGGAGGATATCTCTCGCTGCCAGCCGTCGTACGTTCCATGGTCGGTGGCGAGAGCAGTTTTACCGCGTCGCGACTCGATTTGCCGCCGGCGAACCGGGTGGCGGAAATGCGCCTATCAGCCCCTCATGCCGGCCTGAGTGCGGACGCGGATGGTCGGATCGAGTTTTCCCCTCCATCCGCTTCACAGGCTAGCCGCGAGGAGGCCACGTTACCTAATTTGTGAGTTTTAACATCATGCAGTGCCCGCTTTAGTGCGGGCAGGCGCTGGGAGGGGTCCGGATGGCGTAAGAAAGCGGTTCCCGGATCCCTCCCGTCTCAGGCGCAGAGTGGCACACCGTGTGGTTTTAGTCGGTTCGATTCCGACACACCGCCCCGACGCAAGCCCCAGTGGGGTGAAGGCCCAAAAGGGCTTCCACTCATAAAAAAAAGGTTGTCAGAATATTTGAGGCCACTGACTTCCCAATAACGATTGACATAGTCGTTCATGACAACCGGGACCGACTGCTTAACGTGTTCTCCGAGGCACGGGCGGGAAACACCGCCATCTTCGAATGTTGATGGATGATGTCTGGGTTAATTTTGTAAACTATGTAGACTGATCTAAATTATCTACGTCGATCAGAACCAAAAAAATATGATGGTGTGGGCCTAGTGGCTCAAATCAAATAAATATGGTTATTCTTAACGTTTCTTGGGATACAAATTATATAATCACCTTGTCCAGTGGTGGATAGTACGGGGCTCTGCAACTTCAAAACTCCGTAACTAGCCTCGCCGGCTTCACTTTCCATCTGAAAATATAGTTCAATATCTAGGAAAATTCACCCCGAAGCTAATAAATACCACAATTCGCATTAGCATGTTATTAACAGATAATATTATAGTATAGTAAAACATACGTTAAAAAAATATTCGAAATAATTACCAAACCACGATAGTGATATCTTTTTTTTCATTTCATTTATATCTATTTTTAGTAACTTTTACTATAAGAAAAGACATACCAAAGTAGCATCTTCATTGGGATTAAGATGCAGTTGAATGCGTCGCCTGTTCCTTGATTCATTGGTGAGCCTTAAGTAATGCTGAACTAGTGGATGTCTCATCATAACGTGGTGCAACATCGAATGGGCCAGCAGAATCAATATTGAGAATACGAAGAACATAAAAGTACTTCGTTGTGGTTGCCGAAAACCATACTTAGTGATAATTCGGTCTAAAGATACCCAGAAACCTGCAGCGCCTGTAGAAATGATTAAAGCATTATTGTTTCCATGTGTCGTGCCGTAATCCTCATGCTAGTGTTTTTTTGTACACATCTAATAATATTACCTACATAGGGGTAATTTTAATTGGAAAAAGTTTTATTTCTATCACTATGATATCATTTTCAGTATGATTTTTTTCTTATTATGTTACTACAGTGTCCACTATCTTGTTGTACATACGTACGTATGTACAACAAGATAGTGGCCAGCGCCTATTACAATATAATGCTTTTGAGAATAAAACTGATATTTTCTATTTTTTTTTCTTTTTATGTACGAGGGGAGTCCAAATCCAAAGGTCTGCCGAATGGAAGGATTGTCAAATAAACAAAATTACCTAACTATTTTTCTTTTCAATATAATCTTCCTTATACTCAATTACTTACTACTTATTACTTCTCGGTTCTAACTTTTCTAAAACATCAAAAAGAATTTTTTAAGTGCCCTCAAATTGTGTAAAAATAGCCTCTTTCACTTCGTTAAAGTCCGAGAATTTTCTTCCTCTTAGTTCTTTTTAAATTTGGAAATAAATAAAAATTTCTGGGGGCTAGATCTGGACTGTGTGGTGGGTGGACAAGAGGCTCGAGCCCACAGTTGTGTAAGGCATCCATTGCTAGTTTACTAATGTAAACCGGTGTGCTGTTTTTACAAGACATCGCGTCTTGTAAAAGCAGCACACCCTTAGAATTTTTTCCACGCCAGTTTTTATTGATAGCTCCATTTAACTTTTTTATATTGTTGCGTAATATCTTCCGGTAACATCACAAAGTCACAATCACAAAAAATCGTAGCCATTAACTTGACGGCCTATTCAAATGCCTTAATTTTTTTAAAGTAATGATGAGTTCACATGTACGACGGTACTTAAAAAAATCTACCATCATTCCTTCATCTCCAATCTGCGGACTTTTGAACCTCCCTTCGTAAAAGCCTGCCAAAGTGACTCTACTTTGCTTGATGGAAATCATGTTTACTGCGAATTCAGACAATTCAACAATGCAGCATGACACACACGATGGGGCCCTATTCGCGGCATCATTAGTCATTGTAGTCATTGAATGGTTTGGGTGTGAATATTTCTAATAACTGTACCTACTTGAAATATTTAAAGTTAACTCACTTTCGCCTGCCATTACTGCTTGGGTATATCTCGGTGGTAAACACCCAGTGAATCCATAGTACGATGCCTGTTGCACCGTGCAGCCGAATGCCACCACGCCTATAGCCACCAAGTTAATAGTGTAGGAGACATCCCTTGAGAAGCCGTCCCATCCAATATTGCATACAGCTACAAACAACATTGTTGCTAGAGATACTAGTATACCTGAAATTACGAAAATGTCGGCTAATCATTAGTAGAAATGGCCAATATCCTAGGATGCTCTAAAATTTAAGTTGTTTCTCTGGAACTTTCTTCATATTTCTTTGGACTTGGATTCTTTATTATCAAAAAATAAACAGACGAGTTTTGATACATATAGTAATAGAATAGAATAGAATAGAACAGAACAGAACAGAACAGAACAGAACAGAACAGAACAGAACAGAACAGAACAGAACAGAACAGAACAGAACAGAACAGAACAGAACAGAACAGAACAGAACAGAACAGAACAGAGAAGGGAAGGGAAGGGAAGGGAAGGGAAGGGAAGGGAAGGGAAGGGAAGGGAAGGGAAGGGAAGGGAAGGGAAGAGAAGAGAAGAGAAGAGAAGAGAAGAGAAGAGAAGAGAAGAGAAGAGAAGAGAAGAGAAGAGAAGAGAAGAGAAGAGAAGAGAAGAGAAGAGAAGAGAAGAGAAGAGAAGAGAAGAGAAGAGAAGAGAAGAGAAGAGAATATATAGTAATACTAGAAAAATCTTTAGCCTACAAAATCAGGAAAGCTTTGTGAGAAAATTTTTGGTAGAATCGTAAAGCTAGGTAAGAGTGCAGCATTTCAATCATTTTGTTCAAAAGAACATAAGCAAGATCTAGATTGCAAGATCGATAGAAGTAAGCATACTAAATACCTACCCATGCTCAATTTAGGATCTATAATAATTTACTACTTAGACAGCTTAGTATCTCAGCTGATTTTCTAAGTCCAATATTTAATGTCTCTTAATGCCTTCTAAAAATATCGTTGCTATTTGTTTCCACCTTGAAAAGGTAGACAATAAAATAAAGAACATCAGATGCGTACCAAAAGTGATTCTAGTGTTATAGGTGAATAGATCCAGTAGCAGATTGTTAGCCACGACCGCGACGCATGCAGATGTGATGTAAACGGTCGACATGTCGAACATTATTGTAGAGTTCGGGTAGTGGTGCTGGAAGTAATCCACGGCCATTATGAAACTGGAAATATATAAAAAAACAAAAAAACAATCGTTATTACTTTATACTTCGTCTGAACTTAATGATCTTTCCGACCAGTTTTGAGCATGGCGATTGCATTCCGCACGCATGACCTATATGTTCGTGGGCTCTCATTTGGTTTATGTAGTTAATCGTTTTGGTGAAGATCCTTGCGCACAATGTGTATGAGAGTAAATTTTTACAGTATTTGTACCTGATCGCCGCAGGTGGTCAGTAGTTCACTTTATTGCTCTTCCAATCTCGGATAGCGCAACGCTTCTCCTCAAATGGTAATTTTAATTAAAAAGTTAGAAAAGTTATAGAAAGAACCTGGGAGCATTAATTTAAAGTGACTTGAATATTTATTCATAAGACTTTTTATTTTGAACGGTCATATTATGTGCCTTCTAGTTTAAAGGTCAAGTAATTCAAAGGTATCTTATATTAAACCTAAAAATATTACTTTCTCCGCAGCACAGCTGGCGTTATTTTTTTAAATTCTACATTTTCTTGAGTCTCCTTGGAATTCATATGACAAATTTTGTGATGATACGAATAAACAAAACTCAATTGTATTATGTAAAATTTATGTTTAAGACGAAAGAAATTAACATTAAACGAGAAAAATTGTAGAAACTTTTACCAGACTATGTAAATACTTTTAATAAAATGAATATAGCTTATGTGACCCCGACTATTATTACGAACCTATTGACACCTCATTCATTAAAATCAGTTCAGTAGCTTAGTAACTGCGGTGAAACACAAAACATACATAGATCGCCAAAATTATTACCTTCCTATTTTTCCTCGCCGTAGCCCAATAAAAACATCTTCTATTGTTATATCTTTAATTTATATTCGGTAATGTGTTTTTTTGCGAATAAAAGTTGTATGGTATAAACCATATCGGTACAATAGGCATGATGACAGTAAACAAGAAACACTAAAATTATGTATTTATCTGATGAAATGGGGTTCATAGAGCATGATTTTTTTTTAATATTTAGCGTGAGATAATATTTAATTACAAAAATAAAACTACAGTAATCCGCCATGTCAAGTTGAACACCAATCAGAGCGAGTTACGTCACTTATGTATGTTCGGATAATCGATGATCGCTTTACTGTTTTTAAGAGCTTTTATTGACACTGCTTAACAAATGGTGACGTTGCGTCTGCGAGGATACGTCATAAACAGACGCTACGACGGCGGTGTGAATTTTAAACTTCAAATTTAAATCCCATTTTTTTCCGAACATCACAAAACAGTTTTTCAAAATTAATCATCATGCCTATTACTTCGTTTTCCTTATTTATGGCCTTGCTAAAATGACTCTATTCTGTCTGATGGGAAGCATTGAATACTAGAGCAGTGGTCACCACACTCATTGTGAAACCAACAATGCAGCATGGTGACCCACACCATGGCGGCCTAGTCATGCTTCAGTATCATTCGGTTTTACTATTCGTGACTTGAACAAACCTGAACGTCGAATAAACTTCGACGGAGTTGCATACCGGTTAAGAATAATACTTAGTTTATATATGCTAAAGCAATCGAAGTCACACTTGGAAATGAAATGGTTACTTCCATATTCTAAAATCCTATTAGCAGTTAGTGAAGAAGAAGAGAGAAGAGTATCAAAAAATGTGATAAACAATGAACACGGGAAATGAACAATGAACATTGAGCAACGGGCTCATGAGAGAGACCATCACTCAGAATAATTTTAAAAGAAGAATACAATAATAGATAAATAAACCTGGCAATATTCGAAAACATCCCTTTATAAAAAAAAGTACAGATTCTCCCCGGAAACTTTCAGTCAATTTCTATACTTACTTCCTTTCTTTCTAAAGTGCTAAAAGCCTGAGCACAAAATCAGCTCTCACACTTTGGTTATCAGTAGAATATTATTAGTCCTTTACAATATAGATTCAGACCTAGTTCCAAGTCAACAACCAAACAACCAATTTAAACAAGTAGCAAAATAATCCTAGATCTATGTAATCTTTCTAGGCAATTCACAAATAGCGTAAATATTGTATTGCAGAAATATAAGAAACATTTTACATAGATATAGGTACATCGTGTTTGATTTTGCTGGGTTTTTCTTGTTTCGCCTCACTTACATAAGTAACATTCTAGCCACACTAAACTATGACACGGAATGATTCTTATAACATAGATAAATATGTATTCAATCCCGAAAGTACCATCCTCGAATAATAACATTTACATTTATGTTTAACATGTTAAAAGCGCCTACTTGTTTTATACTTACAATACTCACTACTACAAAATATTAAAAGTAAGCTCCTTTGTCTTTTGTTTTGGCGTCTTTCGTCAATCGTTTATTAGTTAAATAAAGTATTCTTACCTGTTAAAGGGTAAAAGGAACGCGGCCCCTGCGATGCATAGTGTTAGATACACGGAGTTATATCTGTCCGGGGGCGGAGCGCCGGGATCCGGCATGGAAGAAAGTGGCTCACCGCGGGCAGCACGAATCGCTTCAATGCGGGCGTACCCGCGACCAAGTGTCTCATTCATTTTCCTTTACAATTTTATCATTTATCTAAATATCTAAAATTAGAGCTAATTTGCATCGTAATCGCTATCATAGGGTGTAAAAAACTGTCTTTAAAACTTTTCACTTAGTCAATTAATTCTTCAACTAATCATTATTTATGATCGAACATTACTTTACCTAAGTAAATTTATTTTTGTATTTAGGAATCGTAAAAAAATAATTTTGAACTAATTTTTTAATAGCTTTGTTTTTTAGTTATTGTTAAACACTTTTATCAACAAAATACTTCGCCGGCAGATCTTGACAGCCAGAGACAATGCGTCACGCATGCGTGATACGCATTGATTTTCAGTGAGGGGAATTTTGTCGACTATCCTGGCATTTAAGCCGCATAAGACGTTTACGGTTTGACCAAATCGTGAACTTATCAGCTCAGTTAAATATAGTGCACAAAATAGATGCGACAAGTTCTTATAAATTTAGCTAAAACTTGAGGATCCACCTGCTAAGATTTCGTTTTTGGAGTTAATTTGTTTTTGTAGCAGTAGTATAGTTTTGGTTAAGTTTGGAAGGAAAATTATAAAAATGCAATGTACACTGTTACTGTTGCACCTAAAGACACTATTACTGAAAAAAAAACTATAGTAAGTAGTACCTATCGTCATGAATTGTCAGTTGTAAACTTCCGCTGTAAACAAACACAACAAATTCTGTGTGTTCTAAAATGTAGGTTTGAATAACCTTTTTTAAACGAGTTATGACAACCCTATTATGTTCCCCTAAGACGCTTAGGAGCACAGTGAAAACATATATCGTTACTTCTTTCAGATCAGAGGATACTAGGTGAAGCTTTAAGCAAAAAGATAGGTAGGAATTTTATAATAGTAATTTTAGACTAGAGGAATATTACACAGGTAAAAAAAACATTGTTGATAGTATAGGGTACAAGTAAGTGGGGGGCACCTAATCTTCCCAAGTTCCACCTCAAGTTGTGCCAGATGCGAGTCTGGCCGTAACGTGCGGCCATTAAAAGTTTGAAGGGTCAGTTATTTGTGGTGGCTTCCCGTACTGTTGATTCATAGCACCCCCTGCCCCGTCGTTACCGTGGTCGCCACCATGACCAGGAACTGACTGGACTGAACAAGAACTGGAGGCAGTGGCTTTTGTTGTTTACACATGGAGGGCTTAGTCCATAATTAACAGGCTGGGCAGGCGGCTTGGTGATCGCAAGGTATAACTTGTTGCACGGTGAAGCTGATCGTCTAAAGCCGCCACCGATCAAGGAAAGCCGCAGCCCAAGTGATGCTACTGGAGATCACTCTTTGAGTGCCTTCCTAAAAGTGGTGATTTTACCAATCACGGTTCAATATTCTTGGTCCTAAAATAGCAAATACTATTTGATAGTAGCGTTTACCAAATTCTTAGTTAAATTAAATCTCACATATGCTTAGTTAAATTTTACATGTTCTTTGTTTATCACAGTAACAATAAAATATATAATAGAAAACGGAAAACTTTAGCTTAACTTTTTTTTAAATGCTTCCTATTAATATTCTCATTACTTAAATGAATATTACAAATAATTCCGTGATGTAATTTATAAATAAAACTGGAAATAGAACGCTAATGACATTTAATTACTATGACGTTAATCAATAAAAAATACCAATAAACCGAGTTTAAATTACATCTTGTTGATTTTAAACAATAATGTTTTAAACTCATAACACCAAAAATCCAATAAGGTAAATCATAGTAAAAATGTTACATCATATTTAAAACTTTACGGCTGTTCGGTAGCGAATTTGGTGCAACCGTTTCGTGGTTCAAATATAAGTCTGAATGGCCTCGCTGATAATGCAAGTCCCTCGTTGGGCTCTGCACTGGGTATTGGGTCTCCTTCGGGTAGCTTAAGTTTGAATTTTTGCAGTAAATATATCAGAAACATGAACATTTGCGATCGAGATATTGCTTCGCCGATGCAGCGTCGTTTTCCTTAAACAATTAAATTATACATATGTTCAGTAATTGGGTTATCGATAGGATCTAAAGTTCGATGATTTTTTATTCACTTCTATATTATTAAGACTCACTCTGAATTATTCTTACTTAACAAACCAAACAAATATAGCATTTGTGATTCGCAATCTTAAGTCATTTTTGAATTTTAGAGGAACAGTATACCTATTTCTCACACATAAATTCGATTAGTAAGTATCTATATTAATATTTGAAAAAATATAACACAATCTGATTAAATAACAGGTTATTTTTTAAACAGGTTCAGAATTTTGTTTAATTAAATTATAATGAAACTTTAAGTAAATCTTTAAAGGGAATCTGTTTTATTTTGTTTATTTTTTATTGAGCGAATCCTTTGACTACTTTGACAACTAATGATTGGACACCAGTTCTTAAAATATTATGATTTTTTTTAAATTGAGAACTTGTTTCAATCAGATAAAATAATTCTGTTTTCGGAGGTTATGGTTTCTAACTTATTTGTTTCCAATGTGGCCGAAGCGAATTTTTCAGTGTGTTTCAACAATTTGTTCAAATTTCTACTTTAGTTCTTACTGTACTGTAATGTACTGTACTTTAGTACTTACCTGTTCCAAACGGCATGAGCCACTCGTCTTGCATCAAATTTCCTTCTTTAGTGATGAAGCGCTCAGGGCGGAATGCTTCAGGATCTTTCCAATGCAGGTTCCCCCTATGAAGATCGTACAATGAGATTAGCACGACTGTGTCCTGAAAAAACATATATAATGACATAACAATAAAAAGACATCTGAGCATAGGAAAAACCTAAGTAATTTTAACACGTGGGAGAGCCACGCTTCGGTATGCATGGGCCGGTACGACCGAAATTATACCTCGGCCTCACAGAAAACTGGTGGGAAAAAGCGCCTGCGTTGTGTTTCACCGAGTGAGTGAGCATGCCGGAGGCCCATAACCTTTCCCCTCATCCCCCTCATGCCCAAGTCCGGCAACGCACTTGTGACGCCTTTGGTGTTGCGGGTGTCCATGGGCGAAGGTAATCGCTTACCATCAGGCGATACGTCTACTCGTTTGCCCCCTATTCCATAAAAAAAACGTCGGAATTCATCAACAGCCCTTAACAATCCACTGCTAGAATTTTTAGAAAGAAGACTTTAGCCTACAATACCACGTTGGCCACAAAGTACAGGGTTCATTTCAAGTCCTCTTCTCTTTGCAGTGATAATGTACTGCGTAGTAGATCCCTTGGCCGTCTATTACGACACCTATTGGGTGAATAGATCCCTATTCACCCAATAGGTATCGTAAATTAAGAATATACGTAATTAAAACGTAAATTAAGAATAAAACATTAAGAATATAGAATTTCACCATCCGGTGAAATTCTATATTCTGTTGCTATTAATGATGACGTCACAGACTTCATAGTTGCGTATTACTCTGCTATCTGATCTCACATCTATAATATTATGTACCGCTCTCTAATGGTATTATATTCTATTAGCTGACCGGCAAACGTTGCTATGCTATAAAAATAAAAATTTTGGGGGATGAAAAATAAATGTTGTTCGATTCTCAGACCTACCCAATGTGCACACGAAGTTTCATGAGAATCGGTCAAGCCGTTTGGGAGGAGTTTAAATGTAAACACCGACACAACAACAAGTCTGTCAGAACATGTAAAATTTAGCTTCTGAACCTCGAGAGGAATAAGAGCGAAATAAAAGTATGGCAAAAAGACATACCTTCGGTATTACATAATTGCCAAGCTGGGCATCTTCCAGCGCCATATGCGGGACGGCCATTGCAGCCACGCTGGAAATGCGGAGTGTCTCCAAAATTACTGCTTCGGTGTACACCATCCTTTACAAAATGATATATTCTATTAGTTTTTTTCTTTGTTTAGTTATCCAAAACATAACATAATAAAATTAAAATAAACTTCTTAACATTTTAAAGTACATTTTGTAAGTGGAATATTTTTGAAAAATATATACACATCTAAACATAACCATTGCGTGTGTTCTAAATTTCTTATAGATAACCAACCAACAAGTCTTATGAATTACATTTGCGTCAGGTCCCGGCTCCGCACCGAAGTCTTTGAAAATCTAAGATTTCTTCTACTGTAGTATGCATGTAATACATATAAACCATCATCTTGAAAAACTCTGTCTATTACTAAAAACTGGATTAAAATGGGTTGAGTAGTTTGAAAGATCCAAGCGAACAGAAAGCGGAAGGGCCTTCATTTCAAACTATGTAAAGAAGATAGAAAATGTTTTCATATCAAATGTATTTCTTCTTATTTTAACATGACAGAGTACTTATATTTAAAATGTACAGATTTCTTAATGAACTCTCTTGCTCCGTCGCTTACAAATATTTGTGTCTTTACAAATGTCTTCAAATATTCAAAACACCTACCTACTTATCATTTTACAATAGAACGCATTTAAAAATTAAGGATACCTAATAATTTTATATAGTTACTCTAGGAATGACTGCGATTCATATATACATTTTATACTAGTTTATTAAATACCCCCTTAGCCAGTGTTTAGTGCCTTAGTGTTTTGCGTTGATTCTCTTCCTTAAATCGATAGGTTAGGCCTAGGGGTTGAAGATATCATCTGAAGACCAATTCTTGTTAAAATACGTCAGACGAAGTGTATCTTTACGGTTCTGATAAATTTTCAATCTTACAACTATCAGAAGATGTGTTTTCGTGCTTTTTTTTTTATTAACTTCATGCACTAAATATGAACATCGGCGGACTTAACGCCCAGGGCAATTTCCTCTAGTCAACCTTCGGGTGCTGTAGAAATCTTATAAGATAGGTTCACAGAGGTTATATACTTATGAAGTCAGTTAAAATGCACTAAATTTACAGCATATCCAAACATATTACTACTGTTATACATATGCGTAGAGATGTGGCTTCGCTATGCATCTTCTACCGTATTTACTATGGGGAATGCTACGGGGAATTGTTCGGTGTGATTCCTGCCGCCTGTTCCCGCCATCGTCCTACGCGACAGCAGTACCATCCCCATCATTCAGATAGCTGGCACTCCACAACTGTGCGGTTTTCTAGGAACTTTTTAGCGCGCACAACAAAACGTGGAATGAACTGTCGTCTGCGTATTCTTGGACCAATACGACCTTCAAATCTTCAAGAAAAGAGCGTATACATTCTTAAAAGGCCGGCAACGCACTTGTGACGCCTCTGGTGTTACGGGTGTTCATGGGCGGCGGTAATCGCTTACAACAGGCGATACGCCTGCTCGTTTGCCCCTATTCAAAAATAAAAAAAACATACACCGATTAATAACAACATACATATATAAATATGTACATATACAGGTAGATATGTACATAAATATCATATTCATACACTAAGAATAAATGCCAGTTCATTAAGAGAATCATGCACTTTCTTTTTGAATGAAAAAAAGAATTTGCCTTCAGGATGAATTTCCCGTGAGTTCAAGATAATTCTAGAATTATTTAAACACCACTTTAAGAGCCAATTTATTCAATTCCTGATAAAGTTTCGGACAGTTAACTGCAATTTAACATTTTTACCTGGATGAACTTTTTTTTTTGGTAAATTTTCTAAAAATTAAAACCAGCTAGATCTATTTATCCCCTCCGAAATCCCCAGCATACTATTTAAAATTTCATGAAAATCGTTAGAGCCTTTTCCGACATTCATTCAGATTAGGTTATTCGACACGTAAGTTGACATGCGCCAGTTTTAACGCTTGTCAATAATATCTATTGACAAGCGTTAAAACTGGCGCATAAGTTTAGGCAATAGTAGATTTTCAAGAAATCTTTTAAAATGTATCGGCACCTGTTTCGATCGTTGAGTGTGGGTGGTCGCAAGGGTCCTATGATCTGATCAATCTCGTTGTGCAACTTTTTTTGTACTTCATCATTACGGATTACATGTAGGATCATGAAGACTGATGAATTCGAGACTGTGTCCATACCACCCTCGAATAAGTCCATGCATACGACTTGTAAATCTACATCTGAAACTAAATAAATACGCATTTTAATCTACCAGTTTCATTGGTACAATTAAAATGAAATTATGAGTATTTTCACGAGTCAATTAATAATTAAGCAATATATAAGAAATAATTAAATTTAAATAACATTTTTTACAATTTTATTGTCAAAAATGGGTGCCTAAAAAATTGACAGGGAATGGCAATGTTCTTATTTTAAATTGTCGTTTGTAGTTAAGTTGTAAATGTAGGTTGATTATCTATTTCAAATTCCTAAAGAGAAACCCACATTAGATAGAGAAATCATTCATGAACAGATAGTTCTAATAATCGTGACTATTCAGACATATATATTGTGAATGAAGTATTCTGTCATTAAATAAGATAAGCGTTATATTTCAAAGGTCACAGTTGAAATGTTTGACACAAGTATTTAGATTTAGAACATCCCAGAGCGATTGCTACTCAATAACAGCTTTATGTCAACTTCTATGTTAGGATTTGTACGATTGACACTAGATGGCGCTGTACTAATTGTATTTTAAATTTTTATGTATTACTTATATTTATTGCCAAGATATTCACACTGCAAATATTTAACGAATGGAATGAAAAGATAAATTTAGTTTAAATCATAAAATTATACTTATTTACTTAAAGCGTTTGTTACTGTTGCTGTAAATTAACATTCAACAAACACAAATATAATGAATAAAACTATTCGCTAGATATTAAAATAGAACCTCCATTAATTTTGGTAATTTTAATAAGGTAATTATATTACCTAGCTCACCATTATACAAAACAATTAAGCATAATTTTGCATTATGTGTGTAACTAGGTAGGTTAGGTTTTTCATTCGGAGATTTAATTTTATTCTAAACTAGCAGAGCAGGGGAACTTAGTCTAAAAAGTAGCCCAAGTTACTCCTTACCTCATCAGCTATCTATCAACATCATAATTGGTAGATCCAGAGATAAGCAGTAGAAATAGACAAAAATTAAAAAAAAATTTTTGATGTAAGGACGTACGAATAGTTTTGCATTTAGTGAAAAGCTGTTAATTTAAAATTACAAACACTTCTAATTTTATTTATTAGTACAGATGTAATAAATTATAATTCAAATCTAACAAAAATTATAAACACAAAAACGTATTTGTATGCTACAAGTGCTGTTATCTTTTTCTAGATCAATCAATAAAAACTTTTCATAAATGGTATGCCTGGTCTGGAGTGAAAAACGATACATGAGTGAGAGTAAGTACCGAAATGAGTAACAAAGTCTAGCTGTGTGTAGCTAAATTAGTCTACAATGACACGAATGAAGTTTAAATAAGTCCATGCCATGGAATAATATTAATGACAGCGAGTATTCAATTGAATATCATATGTATGAACAACATTACTGGCAGTGAATATTCAATTGTTTATTTATGGTTTTAGGAGGTAAAGAAAATAACTTAAGTGTAAGTGAGAAAAAGTAGGAAAACGATTGTTTTGTAGCTCATGAAAGGTATTTGTTTGTCTACGCATCCTCCTTTGTATTATGCATGAAACAGGTCAGTAGTTCAAGTCATTCTTGTTACGTCGTACTCATGAATATAAACATGTTAGTGTATTATCCTGTAAATGTAGATAACAATAACTTTATAAATAATAATACTTACTCGTTTGATCTTTGGATTCCCTCTTTTCAATAAGGAATGCGTCAATAACGTCCCTTGGATTCTTGACGTCAAGACTTCGTTCGTGTTCCTCTATGGTTTCCTGTTGATTACACATTTCTATTAATTCGTATCAACCTATACTTACTGTATCGTAATGTACTCTGACGTATTATTTAATAACAAAACGATTGTTGAACTAAATATAGTGAGCTATGAACAATAAAAGCTTTTAATCCTTATCATTGGATTACTTAAAGTACCATACATTACTACAGAGCCTATTAATGGGTTGTTGTTTTTTTGTCGCGTTTTTCTAAGCTTATTCCGATAATCGGTAATATTATCTATATTATACATTAGATAGCCTGGACTGTTCTGAAAATTAATCCCATTTGAAGCTATGTATTCTAAAACATAGGTTTGGATACTTTCAGGTAATATACATAAAAATTTTATGTCAAATATTTTTTTTCCAGATTCTTTATTGTCTTTACAGTATACTTAAAGAATATTATTTTCATTTAGAAGTTTATTAAATTCAGAAAACATTAAATAAAAAGTAAAAATTAAGCGAGGGAAATTCAAACTTACAAAACGCTTACTATTGGTCGAAACGAAATGAGATTATCGGTGTCGAAATTCTAGCTGTGTTAGTAGTGTTTGTGAGAAACATTACCTTCTTCCATTATTTTTATAGTAAATAAAACTGTTAATAAGTATTGATAAGTATTAAGTAACTGAAACACTGAATAGTAAACAAACACAAAGTGACAATGACGTCATTGGCTGTGCCAGGAGCGCGCACAAAATGGCGGCGTTTGAACAGCTCAAATTTAGCCAGTGTTTTAAATTGCAGTTACAAAATTAGTTTGACTATTTTCAAGCGTATTTATATTTTTGTCTGTGATATAGAGACGTAAATGATCAGATTAATAAATAAAAAAAAGACATATTCCCTATTGGAAGAATTCGAGCGAAGTCTGTTGACGAGAGTAGAAATGCCGTGATGTATGAAGTTTAGTTAATACAAGGGCACCGCTGCCATTTGAGTATTGCCCTTTACTCAATACAGAAGAGCATCTTGGAAGAGCATTTTATTTCCGTGCTTTCATGGATTAAAAATGCAGAGTGTCACCACCCCTATTCATTATCATACAACTCGAATGCGTTGCCATTCTTTAAGACCTCTTCCCAGAATTTTCTCTAGTAACCTTACTCACTCCGGTGGAGACGGATCAAGTATATAAAGTGTCAGTACAATATTCATCCCTTGGTTGATGTAAGCAGCGAAAAATGGTGATGTAAGCAAACTATACGAGAAAGAGAAACTTGGAAAAACCAATCGTACAATAGGTCAAAACCTCCTTTTTTGAAGAGAGGCCCAAGAGATGACTGTTAAGTTTGTTGATTTGTTTTTTTATGGAATAGCGGGCAAACGAGCAGTCGTATCGCCTGATGGTAAGCGATTATCGCCGTCCATGGACACGCGTAACACCATAGGCGTCACAAGTGCGTTGCGGGCATTGGGGGATGGGGAGAGGGATGAGGGGAAGGGTTGGATTATGAGCCTCCGGTATCCTCACTCACTCGGTGAAACACAGCGCAGGCGCTGTTTCACACCGGATTTCTGTGAAGCCGAATCATGATGACATTGGAAGAGATACAAACAATGAAATACGGTGGCATTGCAAACGAGTTAATGCTTTAAAAACTGCATACAGTTACTAAATATATAGAACTCCGATAAATGGTAGCTGCATACACTAGACGCTTTTAGACATAGAAATTAAGGCCATAAAAAATGGCGATGTTTAATGGCCCTGTGAATATAATAAAAAAACATTTTCACGCAAAAACCCTGAACTCAATAACTTATCTTATTTGTTTCAAACGTAAACATAATTATCGTAGTTTGACCTCATCATCACGTCGCTTATATGACTTTAAGATCATCACAACATGATTTCTTTGGACATAAGTTACGAGACCGCGAAATGCTTTTAAGTTGGGTTAAGAAGTAAAAAAATAGTCATTGGTATGGTCGATAAGTGCAAAAAAATGCGGTTGTACACTAGCTTTTGAACGTTTGCGCAATAATAGTTTTTAAATACATACAATTGTGACTAAAGCTATGTTGGGATTCTGTTATGGGCGGAAGAACCATGAAGGCCATAAAAGGGACTCAAAACACTCTCGATACCAGTTTTTTATATATAATATTTATAATGCCCTGCTTCCTTTTCTGTTCCAACATTTCACAAAAATTGATTGAACGGAACAGCTGCTCATAAAATATGATTCAAAGGGAAAAATCTTGCAATTTTTCTAGTACCTACATATTTTACAATTGTATAAAATTACCTTTAGAAAATCATGAATTTCTTTGTGGGTAGAATACATTTCCTTATATCCGGATAAATTAGGTGCAATATGCCTTAAAAAGGGTAAAAAGTTTAATACACCACCGGACATATCTGCGCCTCTGAATATTCTTGATATTATGTCACACAATAATTTGAGTCTGTCGTCATTTAGGTCGTACCTGAAATTTTTTTGTTAAATAGATACCTGTCTTCAAAGAAATTATGTAGCTTATTTAAGACTTTAATTTATTGAGAATTTTTTAATCTCAGATTCTAAAAATATTAACAGTTGATAAAACTACGATTTACTATTACCGATTTGATGCCACAAATATCACCCTAACTATCCCATCTTTTAGATGTCATGAGACATAAAAAGCAAAGATTGAAACTAAAATACTAAAGTTTTTTATTCGTTAGTGTAGTTTTCACTGTTGTAAGTAGTAAGTAAGTACCTAATTTACCTATAAGCTCATATATTTGTCTTACAATGTTTTAAATAAAAAATCTCGAACTAATCATGGGATTTCTGGGTATTTATTCTCTAACTTTTGTTCATCGTATTTACGCCTTGAATGTTGAATTCCTATGAAATCTGAATCCCGAAAAATTACCTCACCTTTTACCAGCAACAATTCTCCACAGTATATTCAAGATTGTAATATGAAACATATTATTGATAAGAATCGGCTGTCCAGCATCTTTCATTCTCTGTTGTACAAGGGCCTTGCATTCTTCACTTATGTAGTTTTCAATGTGTCGTGTATTGTAACCGAAGTTTTTTAAATGTTTTAATACAATACGTTTCTTTTCTGTCCAGGAAGAGCCATCGTTGAATATTATTCCTAAAAATAATTGTAAATGGTAAATTATTATTTTCTCATCCATCTATATATTATACATATAATAAGTATGTATAATAAGGTGACTGACTGACTAAGTTACCCAAGGATCAACGCACAGCTCAAACCACTGAACCTAGAATCCTGAAATTTAACATGTAGGAATTTTGAAATGCCACCCCTAAGGGGGTAAGATAGGGTGCTGGTGGAGGTCAGCATATGCCCGCCTCCGACGACCAGTGCGCCTGCTGTGGATCGAGAGAGAGAGGTTAGGATTTCCCTCACCCTTTCCGCAGCTTCCTTCTGCGAGATGACCGTTTCGCAGAAGGACACCACCGCGTCCCAGGACTCCTCACCGTCGACCAACTACGAACGAACTACGGTCGGCAGCGAGAGCTCACTGCCTACTACAGAGATGAGGGCACGGCGCAGCCTCTCCAATGCGGCACACTCTGCCAACGTATGCCGCGCCATGTCATCCCGACGGTCGACGCAGTGGTGACACCGAGCGTCCGGCTCCCTGCTTATGCGACACAAAAACCTCCTGATGCAGCCAATGGAACGACGCGAGGACTTTTTTTGTCCCAGGGCGGAGATCTGGCCAGCACGCAAGCTGCCTTGTAGGAGATCGTGCGATAGCCCCTAACGACTCTGACAGCGATCACCCCCTGCGGCTTCCGCAAAACGGTGATTGAACCGGCTGTCAGGTCGGCCTCCCAAATCGGGGCCCCATATAGGGCCATTGACCGCAGGATCCCCTCGTACAACCGCCTACAGGTGGCGCTCGGGTCCCGTTGAGAAGCAGCATTGACAGCGCCCCAGCCGCGCCCAGCGACTTGGAGGCTAGCCGCCGGAAGTGGGGGCCGAAATCCCACCGGCTGTCGACTACCAGTCCCAAATATTTTAGGGTGGGCTCGATAGCGAAACGAAGCAATCCAAACCACCATGTGCAATCCCGGCGGCGGTACTCGTCGGGGGCCATGAAAAGCTATGGCCTCCGACTTGTTGAGGGCTACCTCCAGACCGAGGCCCCACATGCGGCCACCACATGTTGTTAACTACGCCAATTAAGTTTCTACTGTTTTTTTCCCACCACATAATCTTTTGTGACACAGGGTTCGACGACCGGTAGGACCCGGACTAATTATCTAGGTTCAAGGAATCTCAGGTGAAATGGCAAGCTTCAGCCCAAAGTACAAGTAAATTCGTGTGTTCGAAGTTTACATTGAGAGGATTGAAATTCGTAAGGTGAAATATGCAATACTGGCTTAAAAAACTTAATAATAGTTAACGACTACACCTATTAACCGGCAATACCCACGTAAGAATGTTAAAATTTTAAAACAACCATAAATAACAGCTATATTTTTATCTTGTTATCCTAAATTGTTAAATATGTAAGCAATTACACTAACTGCATAGTCAAAGATAAGAGGTCAGTTCTATTTACGATCCCTAATCCATCCGTATAGTAAAAACCTAGCCGACATTTTCCTTAATTTATAGCAAAAACCCAAAAAAACTTCAAATTCTATGGTAAATTGAGAGTGAACTCACCTGTTTTCTTGCCAAAAGACCGCATTAGGAAAAAGAACCCCCCAGGTCTCCCTGTAAAAACTTCTCTAGAACATACTTCTCTTATTAAGTCTTTTCCTGAGACTATAACCACATTCGTAAGTCCTAGTCGTAATCCTAAAATATTTCCATATATGGAAGACCAGTATCGCCATACCTCATGGTGAAGCTTCTTCGATCTAAGTTGTAACGCTACAGAGAATAAGTTTCCTATAACTGGCAATGGTGTTGGGCCTAAAAAATAATAACCATTGATATTATGATCTTTCTACTTTGTCATTAAAATTCTGTGTATACCATCCACCACATAAACTACGTAATACTAGTGATGGCCTAGTGGTTAAAATTTAGCCTAATTTTTTTCTGCTCTTTTACTCTTAAATGCGCATAACTCCCGTAAGAAGGGGTATAAAGTTTTTGATTCACCTATTAATATTTAGATTTGTAATATATTTAAAAACAATAATAATAGGCTCATGAATGGTCATACACTACCGTGTGGTCCCAGACTAGACAAAGTCAGTTACTATTGTACACAATGGTAACCAGATTGCTGGTAACCATACTGATATATTTCTAAACACACACGTATTACAGATAAATTAAACTCAGACACAAAAGAAATCATTGAGCTCATCACACAATTATTTGCCCAAGATAGGAATCGAACCCACTACCGTCCGCTTAGCAGTTAGGATCAGCAACCACTAGATAACCGGTCCGTCAAAAATATAGCACAAAACTTAAAACCGTTGTCTATCAAAATTTCTCTGACAATAAAAATTTTACTTATGACAAATTTTAATAGATTCTAGTTCACCAACAACTATACTACATATAATTACCTGGTGGATAATGCCGAGGTCTAATAAATATACCTGAAAAAAATAAAACAACAAAAATAAACGCAATGAGGACCCACATCACGAATGCTTACAAATACCACACTGAAAGGTTTCCAAAGAGTTTTCTACGTGCCTCATAAGAATACAGTAGATCTTTCTTACTGATACCTGAGTTCAAATCTATAGAAAACGAAAGGTCAAGTTGCCGGCAAAGAAACAAAATCCGAAAAGTGCATATCGAGCCACGCAAAATACGTGGTTCTGTAGTATTGGCGTTTCGTTAATTCATATCATATATCTTTCACATTAATGGTTTCGTTTAACGTCGAATTACCTGGTCGACAGTGAGTACTCATAAAGCAATTAAACCTATTCAGTTGTAATAATTTTCTATTTAAACTCGTTAGTTATACTACTGCTCATTTTTTCCAGTATTCGTAATACTGACGTTTGACTAGAAAGGGAGGAGGGGTACACCTTACTGTAAATGTCCTTAACACAGTTTTATTACCTTTAAAAGGCCTACGAATGGCACCTTAGCCTACATCATAGTATTGAAGGATAAAAAAACATCCCTATGAACATTTTTTCATGACCATTCAATTGATAGGCTTCTTCTTTAAAAAAATAAGAAGTAATTGTTGCCAGATAACCTTGGGATGTAAAAAATGGACTGTGAAAAAACTAATTTTACAACTTTGTCGAAGTAAAATAAGTTAATACGAAATTAACATAAGGAGTGGACGGAGAGATGGACAGATATGACGAAACTATGGATTCCATTTTTGATATTTTGGTTACGGAATCCTAATATTATAATATTACAAACAGCGTGACGCTGTAACTAGAAATAGTAGCAATAGAATTAATTTTTATAAAAGGGGCTTACTATCTCAGAAAAAATAGGAGTGTAGTTCAATGGCGATTTTTAATTATTATACTTTATTTATGTAGTTGTTGTTGTACCTTTACAACAAAAACCGTGAGTAAAACCGCGAGGCGAAGCTAGCCTAAAAATAGTAGTCAAAGCCACTCCTTATAATATTAATTATCTGTTAGTGAAAGTTCTGTCAAAAACGATCCAGCTGTTTCAGAGGTTAGCCGGAATAAATAGACAGACGACAGTTAGAGACAGCTAGACAAAAACTTTAAAAAATGATATTTTTGATGTAAGTACCGTATATACTTTCAATATCTGCAATTTTATTTATTTCTATAGATTTATACATCGACGGACTGTTATAGGCCCCAGTCAAACAATTCAACTACTTGGATTTTTTTAAGTTACGTATAAACTACCGAGTGGCTCACCTGTGAAGCGGATGGAGGGGGAAAACCTTTCCCGCCCATCCGCGGCCACACTAGTGGCGGCATGAGGCGCTGGAATCTGAGCAAACGCGTCGCGAAAGCGGCCAGCACCCATGTCGACTTCCTTGGCCGAAGCCCGCAGAGACAGCCTAGACTGAACAATGGCTGCCTCCTCTAGCAATCGGAACTAAACAATTTTTTTTACGTGTGGAATCCCCCTCTGGCCTTCACCCCACGGGGGCTTAGCGCGGGGCGGTGTGTCGGAATCGAACCGACTAAAACAACACGGTGTGCCACTCTGCGCCTGAAACGGGAGGGATCCGGGAAATCGGAACTAAATCCTAAACCAACCAGTCTTGCCAGCCTGGTACAGGCCTGCTAAGGCCAAAACCTCTTGTCCTCGGAGAGGCCTATGTCCAGCAGTGTATTTTATAAGGCTGTTGGTGTGATAATGTAGCAACATTCAGATTTCATTATATACAGGCTCTTCTATTTTATATTTTTGAATTATGATTGAGGGTAGACGATTCACCGATGCAGTATGTCGTGGATATTCAAAAAAATATCTTTCTTAACATACTGTTACATGTTATGGTTCGATGGATTTGAGAAATAAACCTCATGACGTGTAAAATAGACTTTATTATAGACACTCTTAAAATCACAATATCACTCCGAATAAAAACAGCCCATAATTGTCGACGAGGTCGCTGAGTTAATTACTCCCATCAGTTCAATATCTCTCGCACTGTAACTCAAATTGAACTGACAAAACGTCTTTTTATATTCATGCCATAGCAACTAGAAACTTCTAATTGATTCGGAGACGAATTAACACCAGAAGGAACATCTTAAACATGACATCTCTGCGAAATATAAACAAGCCAATCTCACACCATTCACGTGAAACGTCAATCCATATTCGATTTTATGCACATTTTTGTAAGGTTCATCATTCTGTGCCTTAAGAACTCTAGAACTTTCTGACGTCTGGCTTCGCCTCAAGAATTGTACTAGAATATTCTTTCTTCGTGACAATACCATCTCTTAAAAACTGGAAAACAAGTAACATCACTAAAAGAAAATAGTTACGGACCTAAAAACCAGAAGTCACTCGCCTAACAATGATAAAAGATCGACGTAAGTTATTTAGTGGTTACGTAAAAGATAACGTGTTTGTTGCCGAAATTCATGATTGTTTATCTTATTAGTCGAGTAAATAGAATCGGCAATTAGTTCTATATTTTTTTGTTGCTTATCATGCAATCAGTCCTTCCGATTATGAACAAATGAGGTTTGGGATATTTTGCGGTTAGGTTAAATTCCTCGTAGAATACTGCCTATGTTAATATAGTGGCTCATTCAATACTGCTAAGTACCAAAAAATCCTATACTTAGTATGGTATATAAAAGTGATCTTAGAACCCTAGGACGGTGATGTATTAGCATGAGTCAGCCAGTTAAAGCGAAGTCTGATAAAAAACAAAAGAATGGTATACCAATTCTTGAACCCTTATATCTGCTCGAGCATGACTGTCATAATGCAATTATAGTACTGAATAAGCAGCACGAAGATGTTTATTCTTTATCCACTTAAAAAAAACAATTATACTCGTATGTTTGTACGTTGTATCTTAGTCAATAATTGTAGTTCGTCAGTGAACGTCTTTCAGCTGATATTATGTAATGATGATCTCCGTCAATTGGGTACCGATTGATAATTTTGTTGCCACCATTTTCTCTGTATATAGGCATACGTAAGAAGAATTACACGTATTTTTTTTTCTTAAAACAACAATATTGATCTTCGTCATTTAATTCAGAAATAACATATCGTATCTACGTCAGAGATACTAACATAACATGTATAAAGATCGAAATTTGTACCACTTGTAACACGCGTTTCGAAACCTCGTTGCGAAACAATTGAATTACATCAGCATACCGACATATTTTATCTAAGTATTGTTTTATCAATAAACAATATTTTTTTAACCAAACATAATAAGAATTGGGCCCATTTTTAGCCTAGCCTTTGTCTTTTTTTTGTTGAAGTTATACTTCTTTTGGCGCACTAGGGAAAAATGACGAGAGAAATTTTTTTCGATTCGCACCCACACCGTCACGAAAAACCGACATCCTGAAGTTAGCTATAGTCAACATTTTAGTTTTTCAAATTTTTCTTGTTTCTTTCTAAGGCGTGTACATAAGTACACACGTACTTTTTTTTCCATTACTTTTGTAACCAAAATGAATATATTTCTTTCTTTCTTACCCATCCAGGTCCATCTGAAACAACCATTGTGAAAACTCAATCTCAGTCCCACGCGTCCATTGACTAATCAATTCTCATCTCGTAGATACTTCCAACTTCCTAATGATATTTTTGTAGTAAAATATTAAACATCCAATGTAAATTGTCCTGTGTGCCGGTAAGAGCTTGCCTCCTAATGATAAGGCCGTCGATAAGTTTTAAGTTAACCTTGTAATTAATCTGGTGTGCAACAAAAATATTTATTTTTACTACTAGTCTTAATAACATTTTACCTTAAAAACAATTACAGGCTTTGCGACATCGAGAGTTAAAGTGAATTTTGACCGAAAGAGAATAAGGCCAATTTTCGTAATCATACACGAAAATTGGCCTTCTTATCGTTCAAGATATGAATAGTTTTGTCTTTTTCTGTAAACGACACTCTCACCAACGTCATCACGTGTTTTGCAAAGATAACATATTATAGTAAACAACAAAGTCACATTCGCAGCACACGCACAAACTAGTTAATTTGCAGGTGTGATTAAAATAAATCTTATTAAGACTCTGCTTACTAGGTACAAAATCCAAAAGAAATCCCTAAGGGATCAGTGTGGCCAAAATACAGAAAAATCCCCAAAGGGATGCAGGGATCATAGTGGACGGTGCCATTATTAACAGTCACGGCTGGTTTTTTTTTAATCAAGCAAGGAGCAGACGAGCTGACTTCTTGCCTGATGGTAAGCGATTATCGTTGCCCATGGACACTCACAACACCAGAGGTGTTACAAATGTGTTGCCAGCCCTTGGGGGGATGGGGAGGGGTTATTAGTTTTCTTAATAATGTGTTATTACAAACTTTTTTTATCCAGATATTTATGGTTTTATTTTTTTATTAATTTTAAGCGACATCAAACAAGGAGGATCATATTTAATTAATAGAGGTGGTTATAACTTCCCTTTTTTTCATAATTATGGCACACAATTTATTTATTTTTTATTTTAAAAGCATTTTCATCGTTATTTATGTATATAAGTTGATTATACGTAAGAAAGAGAAATAAAACCACCTCTAAAGAAGAACACCTTACATATAGAAATCGATCACTCCTCCATGGTCATAGGATCTCCATCTTGATGTGGCTTAAAATTTAATGGGGACTAAGATATAAAAATAAATTCTAAAAGTACATACATGTCAGTGCATTATTTAGAAAAAGAAATTGTTATGTCATTCATAAATCATTTATTTCAATATTATTTCACAGGAATATTTTAACGGTATTCTATACTAAAACTATCATAATGCTACATTAACAAGTCCTAACTGGTTCGATGAATTTGAGAAATAAAGCTTTTGCGGAGTAAGGACTTTATTAAAGTCACTCATAAAGGTACAGTGTAACATAACTCAGAATAATAGTCCTTAATTGTCGTGAGGTCGCTAGGTTAATCACTGATATCATTCAGATATTTTTCGCACTGTAGCTCGAACTGAACTGTTGCCCGCGAGACGCCTTTTTATATTACATGCTGCTATTACTTGAACATGTAGGAAAGTTCAACGACCTTTCATAATGACCATTTCCGAGAACACGCTGTCGAATGTAAACAAGCTAACCGCGCGACAATCCGTCTATAGTCGTTTGCGTATCCATGTTTAAGTTCATTGTTCTGTGCGGCAAGAAACCAACTAAAAATTTCATATAATTTAGCCTTTGTTAAGTCTTTTTCTGGAATGTTCTTTCTTTGTAACAATTATATTATAAATTGATAATAAATCAAGTATTTTGTAAAGACTAAACCAGATTAATGCTTGTGCCTGAACTCGAATCTAAGATCCTTATGTATGATTACTTTGATTGGTATTATGTGTTATGTCCTTATATTGTTTATATTATAATTATGCTAAAATTTTATAACAAGAGAGAATTAATAATCATTATATACAAATTTTGTTTGTCCGCTATTTAAATCTTAAAAACAAGAATTAAAATTTAGTACTTTTAAAAGTTAATCAATAATTAGTAATAAATAAACATAATTAAACATCTAGGGTCACTGTATATTTGCTACATAGACAACTTCAGCACTATATAAAATATCACATTTCTTAGTGCATTATATTTGTATAATGAATTCATCAAACTAAATTTCTTGCAACATGTTATCAAACACTGGAGTGTAATAAAAAACAGTGCGTGCGTACAAAGTTCACATGTCAGAAGTGAAACTTCTTAGCTCTCTCCCACCTCTCGCTCCATGGCACTGTGCGTGATACGACAAACGCTCTCTCTCACTTTTTCTCTCGATCTTTCTCACTTGCTTGCTCCCTACTCTCACTCCATCGCTAGTTGCTTCATGCTACGTTCGCCCTGTCTTACTCTCTCTCAATCGGCCTCGATCGCTCTCTCTCTCTTTTTCGACACTTCCTTTGCATACTTGCGTGTCGTTACATTTGCGCCTAAAGAAGTTTCACTTCAAAAAGGTTATTTTCTACACATAGAGGATCTACACATAGAGTGATGACTAATGATCGTACCTGCAAGTGCTACGATGACGTGGTTGAGACGACGAATACAAATAAATTAATTAATCATATCATCAGTATATATCGTGTATTACCCACGGGTCCAACTCCGTAGTCCACCTGGGTGGACCATAGCGTAGCATACCATCGAATATAGATTGATTGTCTCACGTTTGGTTTGTTCATCGGCGTCACTTGAAGTCGGTTATCTAGACACGCGGTAGCCTATTAAGCTAAGTTCAAGCTATCAAGCTAACAGAACTGGTTAGCAGCACCGCGTGTAACCACCAGCAATATTACACGAACCATTTGGATCTACTTTTGACACCCTCACAACTCAAAAACTATTTCACTTAAACAACATACCAACATGACAAATGTGGTTCATATATTAAGGCTTGCGAGATACAAATGTCCCCTAAATTATATAAACACAACTCAAATTGGTATTTAGATATTAACGTCCACAAATCGACATTTTATTCACTGACACACATATAGATCAAAATTATAACCTAGTTCCAGACGACCTAGAAAGTGCAAATTTGGAATAATATTATATCATATCACAGGAATGAATCAGAAACTAGTAAATTTTTATAATTTTATTTTAATTATAGTTAAGTGTTCCTAATAAAATCAATTAATTTTTCAATTAATCGACTTTATTAGGAACAGATGCCCAGGATATCGAGCCTACCTTATAATGGCATTTGAGAGTTCTGAAATGTGAGAAGCGGAAGGAATGGAGACTTTTTGGCAGAGAACGCATACAACTGCGCTTTCCTGACGTGTTGAACTCGACCAGATTCTCACAGTGCCCTTGAGAAATGGGACCCAGAACATGGTCGAGTTGAGCAACATGTTTCTATCATTTTTCCTCAAAATCTGCAAGCTTGGCAGTAGGATGTCCAAAATGTCACCCATGAACTGTGCTGTCGTCTGCATAACAATAACTTTTGCCAAAGGCTACAATAACTTTTGCCAAAGGCTACAATAACTTTTGCCAAAGGCTACAATAACTTTTGCCAAAGGCTAACATGTCACTGATATGCAGAAGAAGCAGTGTGGGCGACAGGACGGTGCCCTTCGGTGCTCCGACGTTAATCGACTGAAAATTGCAAAGGACTCTAATGCAGCATTGATGCAGGAATGCAGCAGTCCAGTTGCAGAGTTTAGGGGGAAAACCGAAAGCCGGTACTTGGAGAGAAGCGAACGGTGCTAAACCCTATCAAAAGGCTTGGCCATGTCGAGGCTCATGGCCAAGGATTCCCACACCTGTCAATAGCCTCACCCCAAAAGTGTGTGACGTACGCTAGAAGATGGGTGATCTTGTGATGGGATTGATTCAGTCTAAAACCATACTGACGATCATATAATCGGGAGTGATCTTCCAGGTAGTGGACCAGTTGTTTGATTACTATCCGCTCAAGTACTTTGCAGATAATGGAGGTGACGGTTATCGGACGGTAGTTGGCCGCGTCGGAGTGGTCGCTTTTTTTCGGGATGGGTTGAACATTCGCCTCTCTTCAATCCTCCGGAACAGTTCCCGATGAATACGTATGAATACGACAGGCGATCCAGACGCGTCAATATCGGAGACAATTCTGGTACACAGTTCTTGAGAACCACCGCTGGGATACCGTCGCGTCCATTGACTTTTCGGACGTCAAGTGACTGAGTGCTAATATCCCGCATTATACTATCGTAAGTAGGGATGGTAGGCGGGTGTGGTCATAGATTCAGGAGTTAGACGCAAAGAGATAAACAAGTTGATTCTCTTTCTTCTGCGGCTGATGAGCAAGTGACCACTGTGAGGATTTCGGGAGAGTACGCCCGTACTCTCCCGAAAGTGGTCGCCTGATCCGAACGTCCGGTCACCAACCGGCACGACGACCTGCAGCTTATTTCCACCTCGAGATAAACTCCCAGAATGGCATTCATGTCTCCTCTTTGAAAGTCAGAATGGTATGTTGTTGGTATGAAGTTACGTAAGATTCGATTTTAACGGTTTCGCTTCGACAGATCGTAATATAACTAAAAATAATACGTTAAACTGTAAGCAGTGCCTATGTTACAGTTCAAAATCTTTCGAAAGTTTACAATCCCGCAAAATAAATTGCAATCTAACTAATTTGACAATCTCATGGTAACATATACCATACCGCAAATCTGCTTACCTATCTGCAATTAGGGAAAAAAATTGTAACTATAGGTACTTGTATTATATTAGTAGTTAGTATGTTATTTTAGCATCAAAATTATGTTTCTTATCTGCTAAAACTTCAATTTTTATTTTTTCATGTTACAGATATATTAGTCACTGCTATGTTTTCAAAAGGTGTTAAACTACCTAAAAGACAGATCCACGGTTTCCTTTGAGAAAGCATTTTTAAAAGCAAAAAGGTTTAAAATTTACTGAGTCTGTACATCCCTTGTAATACAATAAAAATATTTATACTATGCTTAGATATCATTCGAACCAGATGTGTTAAATAAGTTGAACTTAAACTCTTTTTAATTAAAAGTTTTGTTATACAACTAAAATTTCATATATGATCTGAACGTAATATTCTATTAAAATAGTAACAATCTGTGGAGAGAACCAGCGATTTATGTAGCTTAATCCAGACAACCCAGTGGTTCGGTCCAAATTCCTACAAATGATGTGCAATCGTCGACTTGTTTTTATATCAATTTTGCTATTTATTATTAGCAGTAACTCAATTTAGATGCATTAAGCTATACAGGTACCTGATTATACTGAACAATTTAAAAACCTAGTTCTGATTTCGAAATTAAATTATCAAGTTATGACGAAACGTGCGAAATTTAAATTATTGTACTTATTTCATTTAGATTTAAAATGATATTTTCGCCAAAGCAGTTTTTTGTGTTTTTCTGTTATTTCTATATTGAAATATATTTCAATCTTTTTTCTAAGTCTGCCTTTGTTTATAAAATTCCCATGCCAAAAAAAATATATATTCCATTCCTATCTAAAAACTAACGTGAGAAGTGTTAATATTTTAAATATACAGCTATATAATATTAAGCTATGGTTTGGTACAGCTATAGTTTAACTTACGAGTCCATTTCGGGATGTCGATTTCGAGGGAGGAACACGTTATTATCTTGAAGGTCGTATCGGTCCGGAAATCCCACAGACGATAATTTGTTCCACAAATTATTGGTACGGCTGGTCCTAGTCTGAACAATTCATTAGAGCACTCACCATGATACATAATAAGGCCTCCATGATACATAGTACCAGTGAGTGTAGCATCTAACCTTGACAGGAAAGATCGCTTCATGAAGGTTCACTTGTTATAGGACGCCTGCAAAAATCGAAAGTAGTTGACCAAAATATACCAAGTCTAAAACAAATTTGCTATTAACCGTGAAATACTAAAAGGTTTATAACATTTCTACTACGTTTTAAATCACTAGTTTGTATCACAATAATAAGTTTATTTACTATTTGACTTATTTATCTTATCCTTCCGCTAGTAAATAAAATATCAATCATTAATATCATATATTAATATACGCAGTAAATAGTTTAATTGAAAATCTTATTTTCTTATCACTAATCAATAATTTTATCTTTGGTTTTAAATTCACCTACATATATTAGCAAAGCGAAGATATAATTATTGAAGCAGTTCGTAGAATAGCCATAACAAGAAGGGGCACATCTTGTCACACCTCCACACATGACCGATAAGAATAAGACGATGTATCAAGCAATTCGCTTTTTATCAAATCTTAGTCTACCGACAACATTGTTGTACTTCAAAAGCCCTTCAAATATAAATATTTGAACCTCATTAAAAAAAATGCCTTGCATTTTTTAGTTATTTTGATATGATTTATTATCGAAGTCTGTCTGGTAAATAATAATTTATTTTAAGATCCAATATCGTAAATATCCAACTACATCAGCAGAGATATCACAAATTGTTGTTGATTGTTTTTTTCGAAACATCCCTTCAACTTCTGTCCTCTGAATATGCCCAAGACATTAAGAGATATTCGGTTTCACGCATTGAAGACTTTCGTCTTTAGACACTATGGGATCGGCGATGAGATAACCCGACGAAGCTTCCCAAACGCTGCCCAACATAGCTGGGTTCTTTTGTTCACCTCGTCCTCAAAGTTGTTTCTACCTAACTGCAAAGTCTGCCCGAGGTATACATATTTTTGAACAACTTCGAGAACGGCACCGTGTACCGCAACTGGTTCCGGTAGTACAAGTTCATTGAACATGACCTTGGTCTTGTCCAAGTTCATCCCTAGGCGGACGCGCCCAGAAGAGTCAGCCAGGTCGTTCAGCATCTGTTTTAGGTCCTGCAGCGTTCCTGCCATGACGACGATGTCATCTGCAATTCGCAAATGAGAGATATATTCGCCATTGATATTGACACCGCGCCCTTTCCAGTGCAGCGCTTTAAACAAGTCCTCCATTGCATTAGTGAACAATTTCGGGGCTATAACGTCCCTTTGTCTCACTCCTTGATGCAATGATATGGGTCTTGTATGCTGATCCTGCACTTGGACGGTCATAGTGGCGGCTTTGTAGAGACATCTCAACACTTGGATGTATCACCAATCCACTTAGCAACGCGGCAGGGACTCCAGAACAGACTCGATCGAGTCAAAGGCCTTCTCATTGTCCACAAATGCTAGACACAGGGTCTGATTATACTCTTCGGTCTTCTGTATAATCTGCCGCACTGTGTAGATGTGGTTTATGGTGCCATATCCGCTCAGAAACCCATCCTGCTCCGGTGGTCCTGCTCCGTCGTGACTTCGCACAAGACGGTTCGTGATGACTCTTGAAAACAGCTTATTGACGTGTCATAAAGGTTTCCACTTCCGAAAGGACGGCCGGCTTGGAAGCAACGACTTCTCTGCTTGCTGTGGTCAACTTCGTCAAATGGCTTCTTCCAAGAGATTGCATAAATACTTTGACCCCCGAGTTTTGGAGCATCGGAGGTCGTGTCGTGTACGACACGACCTCCGATGCTCCAAAACTTACTTACGTATACGCTTACTAATCTCTCGGTTTAGAGTCCGCTTTGCCGATGAATTGACTGGCGGGTTCTCACGTCGTTCTTTCACTAACTCTAGTGTCCTCTCTGAAAGTTTCGACTTCGTGCTGTTACGCTGCATTTGACAAAATCTCGTACCTTCATTCCTGAGAATCCGAACCATATTTTCAAAGTTCTGGTTTACGCCTCTTGTGGTTTCGATGGCAGCAAATCGGTTTTCCAAATTTAATTGAATTTTTTCAGAGCCCATCGCGACCTGGAGCAGAGTTGCGGAGCCTGGATTCCATCATGCAGACACGTTTAGCCTTGAATTTGATATTCAGAGAACCTCGGACTAGTCGGTGATCACTATCGGTGTTAAACCTATTGAGCACTGAGACGTCTCTGAATATGTGCTTTCAGTCCATCATGATGAAATCGATCTCATTTTTGGTCATAGCGTCGGGGCTTTGCCATGTCCACTTTCTTTGGGGCCGCTTCTAAAAACATGAGTTCATCAAAAACAGCCCCTACCGCTCGAAAAAGTTGATGAGCATTTGCCCCCTATGGTTTCTGCTTCCAAATCCATAGGATCCTATTACCGATTCGCTGCAGGTTTGTACCCCCACTTTGGCGTTGAAGTCACCTATAACAACGTTATAGTGGGATTTAGTAGTAAAGTGGAGGGCCTTGGATATGTCATCGAGCATATCCTCCACCTCATCGGCCGACTGAGCCGAGGTCGGTGCGTACACTTTTATTACCTTGATACCTCTATACGTATACCTCTCGGTAAGCTTGACAATGAGGTACGCTATCCTGTTTGACAAATTGGAAATTTCCACAACGTTGCTAGAAAGCGACTCGTTACCAGAAACCCCACGCCACCTTGGGATCGTTGGTCTCCCTCGCAAAGTATATCAGGTGGCCTGAGTCGAGGATTATGGTATCCTCCCCCTCCATTCGGACTTCACATAACCCTAAGATATGCCACCTAATCTTCCCGAGTTCCACCTCAAGTTGTGCCAGATGCGAGTCTAGCTGTAACGTGCAGCCGTTAATTGTTGCCAGGGTCAGTTGTTTGTGGGGGCCTCCCGTAACCCAGTGATTCTTAGCACCTCCTGTCCCGCCGTAACCGCGGTCGCCACCATGACTAGGAATAGCGGGACTACCGGGAACTGGGGGCCGTGGCTTCTGTTGCTTACTCATCTAGGGTTTTGCCTATAATCACCAAGCTGGGCAGGCGGGTTGGTGATCGCAGGGCGTAACTTGTTACACCGGTGACGCTGCTGCCCATCACCGGCCTATTGTATTTAGTTACGCCTGTTGGGATACATATACCGCCATCGGCCGGTCGCCAGAGCCTCGTTCGTTATCCAGCAGGGTGCACCGCGTGCAGGTGAGGTTGGCTGGGAGCGAAAGATTGTGGTTCGCCATCTTACACTCCTGGTCAATCACTGGCCGTAAAAACTATCTACACAATTTACCACAGAATTCACCACTTACGTCAAATGATGCTTTATATATTTTTGTTTTCACAATAGAGAGACTTTAAATAGTTTAGACTCCAAACTAAACAAAATATAAATAGTTTTAAAGGGTTTCAATGATACTAAAAAAATATGCATCATAAATATTACAAACTTCGATTTAAGATAAGATTTAAGTTTCCAGAATGCAAATTTGAAACAAGTGTAAGTAGGGAACTATTAGGAAAAGTGCAATCCCAATTTCTTTGCAAATATAGTGACAGTTTCCTTGCTTTAACAATTCGTTTTCTGTAAAGATATAAAAATAATTCACTATTTTTATTTAATTTGACATTTTCTTAATTAGATAACTACCAATATCGTGACATAAATTATATCTGAAAACCTTCAGAGCGGTGCCATTTTCTTCCCGCTTATATTACAGATTGGCCTTCTTTGTAAGAAGGTAAAATCTCTGAAAAACTATTATGAAGCTGTGACTATACCATTAAAATGTAAAAACAATAATCACTTTATTTACACAAGATTACTTATAAAGGTAACTTAATGCTATGAGGTACAATTGGCGGCTTTATCGCCCGAAGGCAATCTCTTATAGGCGTCCATGGGACAGTGCCTGGTGTATTAATAGTTGATAAGAAAAACCTATATGTATATATATTATATAGATCAATAGGAACAATGGACATTTAAGATATCTGTCAATGTATTCGATTTATTTTAATAATGCTGTTACAAAGACAGCAGAACGATCTTTCAATAGTTACTGTTTCTATGGGAATTTACACTGTCAATCTGTATAGTATGTGATCTTCTGGTATTTAACAGTATGTCTCGATCGACAGGCTGATAGTGATGTAAAGGTAGCAAAACGCACATAAGTTCGCCTCTACATAGTTACAGTCGTATCATTTATATTTTAGTTTACTTCCACCCTCTTTTAACAAAACAACTTTAAGAATTTTTTACAAATTTTTGTAAGTACATACATTAGCATCTAAATTCGTTATACCCAAACACTTCGTTCCTGATAGATTGTTCATCTGCCGACATGTCATCCACCATGACACCTCTCTCGAACTCTCCAACTCGTTTTCCCTGCACTCACATCTGACTCCTACATTTATGAAGAAATAATGATTTTCATTTTAAAGAAGAGTTTTTCTGTGTGAGCTTGAATAAAATTAAGTATTTCAAAATATGTTTGACCTTTAAAACATTTCTGAAGTCCTCAAGAGAGAACAATGACAAGTTAAGATAAAGGTGAACAAGACCTTAGTGATGAAGTATTATTCTATGGAAACACTTTATGCTAGAATTCTAATTCAATGTTTATCGACAAACACCGATACTTAATGATTTTTTAATTACAAGTTGTCGATGCCTTTGCGTGTTTAAGAGTGAGTGAAGTTTCATTTCAAATTGCTTGCAATTCTCTAGAACTTTTAAATGTTGCATGATTTTTTTAAAGGTTACTTAGTAAAAAGTACAAATAGACTCAACTGTTTCAAATCTTTAATAATTAGGAAATGTATTTTAACTAGGTATACATTATTACTATTTTGACTATTTATATTATTCATGTTACATTTATTTCGTATTTTAAGATTAAACTAAATAATTATTTTTTTATATAAATAATTTACATTTATTTATTTAAAGCGTGTTCGAAAATAATTTGGTATTTAATGGAATCAGTTTATAAAATCAGTTTTAAACTGCAAATATTCAAATAGGTACTTATGTAAATGAGTTCTAAATCTGTCTTTTAAATGCAAAAGCAAAGAAAACATCAAGGTATTATTCTCAAGTAATTATCAGTCAAAACTGAAAATGTTTTAAGCGATATGAATAATTCAATTTATATAGGTAGGTAAACATAATAATATACATGAATATTTCATTAGGTAAATGTAGTTTATGTATGAAAATAGAATGATAAAATTTAAGAACTTGTGAGCTAGAGTCATTCATACTTTTGATGAAATAATAATATTAAAACAGAATAAATAAATTGGTGCCTCATGCGGTTCTCTCGACGGCGTGCGAGCCTCGTATTTATGCGAATCGCATGTCAAGTTCTCTGAACTGAAACAGTTTTGACAGAGGTATATTAGCTGCATTGCTTTAGCTAGCTATATTAAAATTTATACACATATACTAGCTAAACCACTTAACTCCGTCTGCGTCTCTTTTCAATCATGCTCGGATCCTACTTGTCGAATCGTAGGTAATGTTAACGATCCTATCTTAATCGTTGTCAGCAAAACACACATTTTTTTATGCGGTAAGCGATTACTGCCGCCCATGGACACCCGCAACACCAGAGGCATCACAAGTGCGTTGCCGGTCTTTAGGGGATGGGAAGGGGGATGGATTGGGGTATGGGCCTCCTGTATTCACTAATATTTTCACACCGGTTTTCTGTGTGGCCGTGGTATCACTCCGCTTGAGCCGGCCCTTTTGTGCCGAAAGGTGGCTCTCTCACGGTACATTTAAAAAAAAGTGATAATCGATTAGATAGTTTTGGATTCGGAGCGACAACGAGAGAATTATATATAGCTGAGCCCAGCGGTGTTACCCGCGGTACAAAGATATTGTGTGAATTGTATTTTTATAAATTATAGCCTATGTGTTATTCTGATGTAGAAGCTTAATTATAGTATAGTTTCATTAAAATCCATTTGGTAGTTTTATACGTGAAAGAGTAACAAACATCCATCCATACTTACAAACTTTCGCGTTTATAATATTAGTAGGATAGGTATATATATATTCTATATTATTATATTTTAGTTTTTCCCTTTTTATATATATTTAAACTGATAATCTAGGTACTGTGTACCGTCCCCGTCTTTAGTAATTTACCGAAGTTTATCTTTCAATGTAGTCATCGTTACAGAGGGGTTTTGGATTTTCCTCCTCTATTTAACACTTAATTAATCCATTATCTTAGATGACTTGAATTTTATTATAATTAATTTCTGTAATTTAACTAATTATGCTAAGTTAATGTTATCCTACGAGATTAATTAATTTACTAAATGATAATCCTTTCCTATAAAAAATGTAATACTTAAAATTACTTTAATTGGATAAACAAGGATGTTGGAAAACAAAACTTGTTCTTACTTTGTGAGTAATTTAAAATTCTTGGCTTGATAATTTTGCAATTGTCATGCACCTTTAACGGATCAAAAACTTAGAATCAGCAGGCACTTTACAACGGCTACATCTTCTTAATTAAATATGACAGGCTATTGCAAAAGTAGGTTAAAAAAAAACATGACAACCCCTAAGGGAAACCATTATTTTATAAAATAATACTAAAGTAGGCAGAAGGTATTGGCTCATACTACGCTGGCCAGATGGTATAGGGCTTAGTTCTAGTTTTCTTCTTTTGCAGTGATGATGTCCTGCTTAGCTTGTTCCCTTATTCGCCTCTTTAGACACCTATGGGGTAAATAGCGATTGTGAAATATTTTATTCTTGATTCGTCACCACAAAAAAATCCTCCTATTGAAGTTTTGTGTCCAGCAGTGTGCTGTTGAGAAACGGGTGTCATGTCCCTCCAACACAAAGGGAAGGTCTTCCGTACAGGCGAGGTGATCATGCCTGGTTGGCCACTGCCGAACGATTGATTTTGAAGTTATATATATACTAATCAGCACGAGAAATTCTATTGCGTGATTCAGGATTGGTAGATTCTTGGTTTCCTTCGATTCTCCGTGGTTCGATGTATTTTCGTTAGATGGCGCTGCAATGTTTTTCTGTTTTGCGTTGTATGTGGAAGTAGCCACAGTGCTATCAAAAGCTGTTGATAATTGATGATGACTAAGTAGGTGTTAAGTAGTTG
Source organism: Hyphantria cunea (assembly GCA_003709505.1). NCBI lineage: Eukaryota > Metazoa > Arthropoda > Insecta > Lepidoptera > Erebidae > Hyphantria > Hyphantria cunea. Next base: position 207,718 of record PKRV01002937.1, read on the forward strand.
ATATTGTACTGTGTTAACTTGTATCAATTCCAAATACAGTTCCATTTAATTGAATCTTAAAGAAGCAAAAATACCGCATATTCACATTTATATAATCTTTAAAACCTGATTTCAGTCATCCAAAATAAACCCCGATAATATAATTAAAGTACCTAACAAGAGAATAAAAAAAACTGAAATCGAACGGGTAAGCTTTTACGAGAAACAGGTTTGATGGGGGACGTAACGAATTAAGTTCATCCACAAAAACAAGACGTGAAGAAGTTTTTATACAATTATCTGTCTGTATCTTTATATTATTTCTTAATTACAGTTATGTTTCTTCGTAAATTTAATCACAGAATAAAAAATACTTAATTAGTATTACGCATCACAAAACTTTACAATGTTTTGTTGCTGTGCCGGTTCGTTATTAGTATCGTAAACAGACCTAGTGAGTCTAGAAAATCAAGAACAATGTAGTAATCTCACTCTTATACACACCTACTTTACTAGTAAACAACCGTCACGATTTTAGGGGCGTGGTTGTTATCTAGCATTGCCATATCAACAGATAATATTATATCAACAAGACATTTGACGTAAGTAGGTATTATTAGAAGATAAAAAACTCGTGCGTGGCCTGACTCATGGAATGTGATGAAATGTTCTTGGTAATTAAATAACATGATGTTTGTCATGGTTGTGCAGTGCAAACTCGTAAGCCACTTAACCTTTTAGAGATTTTTATATACTGTTTTACACAGGACAGGGACTTAGATACAAGTCATACTTTAATTAAAAAAGTAAACAGATTTTTAAAGTAATATGGCAACACTCGCAATGCGTATACTCCGGAGTTATATTACAAACCTTCTTAGGCTACGGCTATCTCTTAGTGACGCTAGTGATTTAATGAAAATGAAAGTGTATTTTCTACTGTGCAAGTTCTTGAGTTTTGACGGTTTTGATGAATAATCACATTCGTATCGACTACACTTTGTGTACACACATCCTACATGGGACAACACTTTGTGTGATCCATAAATTGTTGTTCTAAGTCTGGGTGTACTTTGTGTCCGTTTCATGTATGTTTGTCAAGATCTACGCGACACAGGAATTTATATTCCTAATGCGGGAGTTGTCTTTAAAAAAAAAAGAAAAGAAAGAAAAAGAAAAAAGTATCATCGCTAATACTTCTATCAAAGTAGATATTGACACTAAAAATATCGTTCTATAAAGTCTTTACATAGTATAAAATGAAGTCGCAATATGCAGTAAAATTTTAATGGATAGTTTGTTAATGTTAAATTTCACGCCCCTTGACGCCGGCTAATCATATTTTTGTGATTCCAATCAGTCAACATCGGGAGGTGACGCTATCGTTTTCATTATCGCTGTTTCACTATTCATTATGACGATAAACTATGAAACCTTGTTTTAGATTTAGAGTACTCTGTAATACACTGACGTGATACATTTAATGTGGATTGTATTACAAATAAAAAATTGTTTTACGTTTTATTTATGACGCTACAATAAAGTTAAAGAAACTGAATAAGAAATGTAGATCCTTACTAATATTATAAATGCAAAAAGAACTCTGCCTGTCTATCGCGCTTCTACCCCAAAAGTACTGAACCAATTTAAATGAAATCTGGTATATAAATAGTCTAGAGTTCTAGAGCCTGAGCTTTTAATGCGATAAAGGGTTTATAAGAGGCTAAAAGGGAAGGATGAAAGGTTGTATAAATGCTAACCAGAGTCACTGTTCCACGAGATTTTTTTATAAAAATCTTTCAAATGCTCGCCATTGAACCGGTATTTATGCTTACCTTAAACTACGTCGGGGCAAGTCACGGATAGGCAGGTCAGTGATCCTGACTTTTAAGCAGGCTACCACCTGCTTAAAAGCAGGTTCGATATTTGTATAAACGACAAATATTTGTGTGATGGATAAATCCATCAGTTCTGTATCTAGGTGTAATTTATCTTTGACTGCCTCTGTGGCGCAGCGGTAGCGAATGCGACTGCTGGTCAAGAGGTCTCGGGTTCGATTCCTGAGTCGGACCAAATGTTTGTATGATCTGCAAATATTTGTTTCGGTGTTTGGGTGTTTTTTATGTATAATATGTATGTATTTACAAAAAAATAAGTATATAAGTATTAATATCAGTTGTCTAGTACCCATGCTACAAGCTCTGCTTAGTTTGTGACTAGATGGCGTTGTGTGTTAAAATGTCTGAACATATTTATATTGATATCTTTAATATGTAGATGTTTTAACCACCAGGCTCTGTGGTGTTTCTTGGGAAAGGCTTATGTCCAGCAGTGGAATGTAACGGGCTGTTGATTATGATGATGATGATGTAGATTTTTTATTTATTAAATCTATTAAGAAATGTTCAATATCAGTCTGATTACTATAATAGGTACCTGCTATGTCTAGTTTGTGATGTGAAGTCTGTGTGGGTGTGACGTAGGGGATTATTATTATATTGTATATCACATAAACAATGAGAGCAGAACCTAGGAAATGATCTCTATATGTAACATTTTTCAATACTTATATATGCTTATATATATATTTGTTTCTATATAAGCATTTATTTTACTGTTATACTTATGCGTGTCAACCTTCAAATACTTTTACAGAGAACATTAACATTATACCACTCAATTTAATTAATCAAAAATAATTTAAATACTACCGGGTTATTATATTTCAGTGTTATTCGCACATTAACTTTCGACGGAGACGCACATGTATACGAATAATACCACATTCGATAATTTAAATGCATTTTCCAGAAGTATAATTCAAACGGTACGTATCTTACGGGAACAATGTCAATATAATAAAATAAATATGCTTTTTAAAGTCAGTATGTTATCTTTATAGATAACAGGCGTACCCTTCACTACAGAATATCACTCATCACTAGTTAAAGCAAAGGATCCAATCAACTTGTTTTTAATTAATTGTGGTCCGAGCGTCAACGACTCAATCTATAAAACTGACGCGCCTTCTCGCACAGCTCATTATATGTACGGACATCGATCACTAAACATTGTTGCTATAACTATATTTTTATTACTTACTTATTCATTGATTTATTAGAGTGTAGTGATGGCACCTATTAACGCGAACGATATCAACGATGCGAAGAATTTCGTGCCGGCCAAACGGGTTTTACCTGAAGTTGAGACTGACAATGGAAATGGAAAGGCGTCATCTAAAGGGTAAGTGACCATAAAGAAAATAAGGATTATAATTTAAAAAGGTCATGATAATAAATAGCTATAGTATCTATGCTACAGTGAGCATTTAAACAAGTGTTTTAACTAATAAAATCTTTATCGGATGATATTGCTTTTTTATTTCTTTGTTTATTTCTATTTAGGCACATCTATTGCAGCTGAACTCTAAGTAATATTTTGAGTTGTTCAAGGTCATGCAAAATTTAGAGAAAAATGTAATTTTAAGATACCACCTGAATTTAAATTCACCTAATTTATGGCGTTTTTTAATATTATTCAATAAAATCGTCACATAGTACTGTGCATCACTATCGTATTGATACATATTATTGAAACATAGATACATAGATATAAATGATGCGTACTTACTACCTTCGATTCACTTAACTTTATAGATGTGAAATATATGTCTTGATTTCAACACATATATTTAAGTTTATAAATATTTATATTCGTTCAATTATAACGACTTTTTGTGATCTGACTTATTTTGGCAGGATACTTCGCCGTCACGGTCTGTGGCTTTAATGCGAATATTTAAAAAACTTGATTCGGGTTTCTCTATGATTTTTATTGTAGACATATGTTTTGCAACTCAAAAACTTGCTATCACTTTTTGTACAAACAATTTATGACTACTTTCGTTGAACCAAGAAATTAGTAGGTATATTGAGTCGCAACGTTAACAAACATTACATCAGAATTATCTTCTCCAAGTTGTTTCACCACAGTAATAAGAAACAAATAAAAATATAAGTACGTAGCGCACGTATAATGGATCGATACGATAAACTCAACAGGGGTTAAACGAAATATCAATAACAATAACCAATAGTGTGCCATCGTGTAAAATTGAACTTATTGCGTCAATCAGCTACATAAATGCGCTTCAATTGAAATATATTTATGACATAATTTCTGCGAGTAGGTACAATACTGACAGCTGCTGAATGACATGAATTAAACAGCGCGGGAAATGTCTTTCCTATTGATAGAAGTATCAATAATATCAATTTACGATACTCCAAAGTACAATGTATTTGTCCACATACGTAGGTTATTTTCCTGCCTCGTTCATCTAGCGATTAGCGTACGCGACTGTCGATTACGAGGTTTCTGGTTCGATTCTGGGGTCAGGACAAAAGTGTTGTTGGGTTTTTCTAACAAGAAATTGTTAATAAAAGCCTTGAGCATGGAAAATTTGCGTCGTTTCAAATCTGAGCCTCGGAGAGCACGTTAAGCTCTCGATCCCGGTTGTCATGAACATCTGCCATCAACGTTTTTTTTTTAAATCAGTGTCCTTAAATACACTGACAACCGGTTCAACCTTCAAATTCAGTTTGCACTCAGGGCTGCTGAGGTCTAGACGTTAGATAAACTGATCTTCAGGTTAAATCGTTGGAACTAGAAGCTGATCCCAAAATATCTAGCAAATAATAATATATAATAATTAAAAACTTAAAAAGTTAAGTGTGTACAATAAAGATAAATAAAAAATAAATAAAATAATAAAAGCTAGGAAGAAGAGAAGCAGGCAATTTTTCAAATTTAAATCTTAAAAAGCTTGGAGTTCGAAAGGAAGTCTAAGGAAGTAAATACCCATACCTGGCAAAATACAACATAACCAAGAATTTCTATATAATTTATAATTACACACTCTGACGTTCGGATAATCCCCTCGCAATTCACTGTCGTAACCAAAATAACAGGAAACATTTAGAACAGATAAGAAATACGTGCGTCCTACCCGTAATGACATACGGAGCCGAAACGTGGACACTTACGGTTCGACTGGTCCATAACTTCAAAGTCGCTCAGCGTGCTATAGAGAGGGCTATGCTCGGCGTTTCTCTAAGGGATCGCATAAGAAACGAGATGATCCGACAAAGAACCAGGGTCATCGACGTAGCCCACAGGATTAGCAAGCTGAAGTGGTACTGGGCTGGCCACATTTGCCGAAGAACCGATAACCGTTGGGGTAAACGAGTTCTTGAGTGGAGACCGCGTCTCGGCAAACGTAGTGTAGGACGTCCACAGGCCAGGTGGAGCGATGATTTGCGCAAGACGGCTGGCAGGAGCTGGAAGCCATAGATCGAACTAAGTGGCGTGAAATTGGAGAGGCCTATGTCCAGCAGTGGACTGCGATAGGTTGATGATGATGATGATGATTAAGAAATACGAAACGTCTTTAGCTTTAAAAAGAGTCTTCGTGTCTCTTTAAAACTTTGAATATCCGAGTTCTCCGAGTGAAACGTGAAAGAGCAGGCCGATGAAATGTGGAGCACTATTTTAATGTTTTTGGTTCAAATAATAGTAACTTCCTTCTTTCGAATTTCCACATTACAATGCTCGGCCGGGAGAGGTCCCTTGCCGAAAAAACTCAAAAAAAGAAAGTCAAACTTCACGATTTCTTTAACACAACCGTGTACGTAACATTATCCATCATTGATCAATATCCTACACTATCCTACACATTTATCAATGCACAGATTGCAATTTTTACATACTTAGTATAAAAACTAAGTCGCTTCCCATTCTTGTACGTTTAGATCTTTCAAACTACGCAACGAATTTCATTGTGGTTTTCACCAATCATGGAAGTGATTCAAGAGGAAGGTTTATATGTTTGATACAAACCGTACCGCACAAGCCAGTGCATGCTGCTAGTTTTTTTCGATTCATTTCCTCATGTCACACCTCTTTTGTGGTAAGTACATGTGATTACTGACAAGTAGCCTGTTGTTTTTTCCATCTTTTTATTATTTATTTATTGGTAATTGTCACCTGCTATCGTTAATGGATAAATGTTTTTAAAATTAGAGTCAATCACGCATAATATTTCCAAGATTTAAATTAAGACCTTTACAAAAGCCTCTTACATGCAAACGAGTTCTTAATGGACTCATTGTAGCCTTGACATTGAATCTTGCCATATATTTTTATAAAACTTCTTGTCGACTATTTTTAAGTTGAAAAGAACAGTAATTACTCGCATATCAAAATATGTATGTATAAATAACCGCAAGTGTTACTTTTACTCCAGTGAACCAGAAATAGAAGGAACTAGCATCTCTCTTACGTACAAGGGAGTATGTACTGCTGTACTAATTTTCTAGTATTAATAAACAATAAAACCCAAGCATGGTTATAACCTGAAGGTGGCAACGGCTTCAAAATATATAATGCCTCTGCACACTAATAGAAGTTATAGTAATAACTACAATCATCTATCATGACATATATTACAACAGATTAGGATGAAAATTGCAAATTACTATATTATAATGTTAAGCGATTTTTTAATTAAATGTACGTACCTAATTTCAAAGATGTATTCGTAGAGTTATTTAGTAACTATAAAATGTGAAGTTTATTAAGTTATTGTTCATTAAATTAAATATTTTTTTCAATTCTACAAGGACGTGTTCTCAATGTCAGTGTAAAACAAGTAATATATTTAAAAAAGTTTTTTTTAAAACAAGCTTTTATTACTTGTTAATAAAAAAAAACAACTTTAGCCCCTTTCATTTGATACCCATATTGGGTTGGTTTTTCAAAAATATTTAAACCGCCATTTTGTTACCGCACCATTTTGGATTAATAATAATACCAATTTTATATATTTTCATTGTCATCAAAACTAAAAAGACATTTTGAATTTTTGCTCAATCTAAGACTTAATTGCAGACAAACATCGGGACAGGTGAAACTCAATAAAAGCTTGTAAAAACAGGTTTTTGTACTGTTCTTTTAAACAAATATGATCGAACTACAAATTTAGTATATTAGCAATAGGCTGCATATTTTGATATTACTCACTCAATCTTATAAGGCTAATAATATTACTGCCTATTGACAATAGTACAAAAAAAGTTTGTTATTTACTTGCATGAACTTGAAATACAAGGAAATATAACCTTTCTACCGTACAAGGCTAATGCACAACTACACTTGTTTTGTAAATATATTTTACACAGCTGTATCTAAATCATAAAATACAAGCAATAATAAAACGTTAAATTGGCAATGACTGTATTTTTTTTAATGGTGAGCAAGTAGAATAATAGCTATCATCATGTATTATCATCTACACGAAGACAGCTCAGATGGAATTTGCAAATTACAGTTAATTATTGATTACGAGTATAATGAATATTGATTGTTTTTTTAATGATATGTGTTCAGTTTCTTTTTAATTTCCTACGGTAACCTATTTAAATCAAGTAGGCAAGGATATAGCTACGGTTATTTAATAATAAATACAATTTTTAAGTTAAAAACAGTTTAACAGAAAAATCAATTTAAAGTTGGTGTTTTTGTATTGTAATACTATTCATGGCATTTATATTATTTCTTAGTTAAATTTTGCTGATGAGGATGACCATGAATCGGCCAAAACCATGTAACTTGTTTCGTGCTTCTGTTAAAAGTATCTGTGTGGTCCCAAATCAAAGGTTTTTAGACGCCTGTGTTTAGGAGTAGATAACCTTTAAATGAGAAACAAAACACGGTGGTAGACTCATTTAGAAGCCTAAATTTTGTTTTCTCTGAACCCAATAGTCTATACTAGCTTTAGAAGCGTTAATGAATTTAGATACCTACAATGAGGAAAGTTGAAAATTTTTCCAGTAATAAATTAACCGCTAGATGTCTATCAAAAAAGATTAGTTGCTCAACAATAAAAACGAATACAATGATAAAAACGCTATATTTGTCAAAATTATCCCTTATCTGCTTCCTCTGTGCATTTCTGTATATCACGCTAGGTGATAAAATATTGAAAACAATTTTACTGATAGTAGTTCATCTTATCAAAAATCAAAATCCTTATTAAAACAACAAAACTAATCGACGATTAATTAGTTTATAATACCACAGCTGCGAAGTAACTTAACTAACTTCACTTGTAACGAAAATTGCCAACAAGGTTATTATATTAAAGAAAATGTAAGTTTTTTTGTTTGTTACACTCTTCTAACTTAACAACTCAATTGTTTGTCATTAAATTGTAGGGACATTTTGGCAGGCTCTACACTTAAGAAAAAAAAATTGGTTGTAATTTACAACTGGCGTGTATTACAATTGATCCCCTCATGCAACGACTCTGATACACCTCTTTTATTTCGTTGAGATTCATCAATTGCAAATCCATGTCCGTCGGTTCCTGGTGTTTTTCCTAATATAATAATCATAAACATAAATCAACAGGAACAAAGTCACAGCCACAACTAAGACAGTTAATTCTCTATTAAGATGTAGGTACTTGGTTTGATTTGGCGCATACCTAACTCAGTAAATTCTCTCATCAATTATTCGCCTTGAGTTTTAAATAAAGTCCAACTCGGAGTCAAGTGATTTGTTTGTTAAAAACAAATTAGTAATGATATGAAATCATCAATTATGGTCAAGTTTGGTCAATGATGTGAGTTCAACGATTTTTTAATTCAATGTTTATGAATAAATGAAAACTTATTTTGAAAGATGATTATTTCTGCTTGTTTGGACAACGAATTAAGAAAAAAAATAATTAGATAAACAAAATGTAATAAGACAAAGCGCGGAGTAAGAGGCTTTCTAACTTAGTGCAATCTTGGTGAAAAGTATGGTAAAATCGCAGTCAAAATCATAACAAAAATTTCAATCAAAAATGAGCTCTAACTTCCTTTGCTTTATACGTGTTTATATGAAGAAAAATGCGGAAAAATACGTACGTACATACAAAAATATTTTATTATAATAAACTTATAATAAATATTTTTGGATGTGCGTCATAGACCATCATAAGAATAAAGCACAATACTCAACAACACAAATGAACACGCAGACGGAAAAACCGAAGTCACCGGGCACAGGCCTTATCAGAATATCAATAATAATATTGCTGCAGTCCCTCAGGCGCCTAGGCGGCAGCAATATGCTGAGGTAGGCGCCTTTTTGTCACGGCACATTGCACTGTTATTGCTTCATATTGTACCTTAATCATATAGTATCCCGTGAATGTCAGAATAAACGATTGTCTTTTTTCCTCTCACAATATTAGTTTTTAAATTAGTACATACGCATGTGCATTTTTAATAGTCAGTTTGAAGTTATTTACACCAAAGAGTTACGTTACGTTAGCGTTTATATATGCGTAATTTAATGATATTATATTTATAGTACTTAGTCAGGTCAATTTAGAACATGTGTGTGTATCAATCTTATTGGATACTAAAGGTATTTTCCTTTTGTTTTAGGTATTCATACGAAACGTTGCAAGAGACCGCAAACTTCTTGTTGTCACGAATTTCGGAGACACCCAGCATCGGTGTAATATGCGGTTCTGGGATGGGTTCGTATTGGAAAGAGGGTATATATTATTTTGCTTTTACGATACAGAATAAGCAAAGAGAAATCTATGTAGAATAATGTCTCTATTAAAAGTTTGATAGACAATATTTTTAAATACATTTTTGACCAGAATCTAAAACGCTCTTCAAACAAAAATGTTACCGCGACTATGTCCCGGACCATAATCAACTTTCATTTTAATAAAAAATATTAAATGTTTATTGATTACGTATATATTCATTAAAATGCACCCGACATTTTCCTGCTGATTAATATGAAACGCTCAATGAATGGTCACGAGATCTGAGTTGTGCATGATGAATAATAAAAATAATGTTTGTTTGTCTGAATACATTAACATAACTACTATAAATGAACATACGTAAAATAAAGCTTTTGTTATCATTATCAGATGAACTAAATCTGGCGCTTATTTTCAAAGAAAGCAACTTCTGTAGTGCAGGTCAAAATCATTATCGTAATATGTTACATTACGATAATGGTTTTAACCACTAAAATAATCAAAAATAAATTAATTAACTTTCGTATATACTAAAATACACATTTATCTAGTACCTAGACTTTTTTCTAGGAACGGGCCCGCCATAGTGGTTCTACTCTAGCTGATGGAAAGCTTAAGCAGAATCCAAAAGTGGTGGTCACCAAACTCATTGAGAATGCAAACAATGCAACAATGCAGCTTGGTGAACCACAACATGGCGGCCTAGTGATGCTTCTGCATCATTGGGACTCCGGTCTCGCACTCACCAACGAAACACGACAGCACGCATGCTGTCATTTTACGTTAATCTTCTGTGCGAGGTTAATACCGCTCGTTCATGATGAAATCAGCGTGGCTCTACAACCTTTTAATGGCTATACACACGATTTAAATAAATTAAAATTAAATTCATCCGTTAACCAAGTCATTTATAGAAATAAATATTTGGTTTTAAGTTTTATTTCATGTTTATTTTTCTCTTTGCTTAGCTCTGTTCAAAGCTCAGCCACTGTTTAAGATACCATGTTAATAGCACTTCAGTTACTAACAAAGAACTATCACTACCTCTTATTAATTATTTCTAAAATGGTTATTAGCACAGTACCTATATTTGGTGTGGTGGATGTCGTTTGTATTCTGGCTTAAATCTTTCTCAAAATTATTTCATTAATCACTTGTTTTAAATGTGTTTTTGTAGTAACTACCTAATAGTAGCAGCAACATTATTTATCTAAGGAGACTAACAGCTGAACTTATGTAGGTACTATATGATTAATTATGAAAATTAGGATTTCACTTTTGTATCACAATTCATTTTTACATTAGAAACAATTATGAAATAAAATCCGATTTTTGGCAGCCAAAAATGATGATCATGATGAAGGAGATCTTCATAATGAGAAATCATTGTTGGGTAATTTCCTATACAGCTCCAAAACAAAACACTTGTAAACTAGCTAGGTGCTAGTTACTACTGTGAACTAGCTAGGACTTGTTACGTTTACTTGCTCAAGAGTCATCGCTTTGCAGACTGTAAGGCTTTCACATAAACCTATCCATCCACAGTTAGTTCAGTCAATAGTTAAAATTTATGTCACAATAACAACATAAGTTTCTTTTCTTCAACAGGTTCCCTAGCAGAAATAATAAAAGAAGCAGTATGTATCCCGTACGAAGACATTCCAAACTTCCCAGTGAGCACAGTCGAAGGCCACCACGGCCAGCTAGTATTCGGCAAGATTGGCGATGTGGCTGTTGTAGCTATGCAAGGACGGTTTCACTACTACGAAGGATACCCACTTTGGAAGGTATATTTTAGAAATTGTTTGGTTCTACCACTCGGAAGCACGTTCTAGATATTCTTAAAGAAGTAACCTATCATTTCCGCAGATAAAAAAATAATTTAATATAGGTTACAATAGAAGTTCGTTCAATTGAAAATAAACTGTTAACGTTCGACAAATTGTTTATTGAGGTAGGTTATACACTGTCACGATTCGTAACATTATTAGGAGTCAACTAGTTAATTGTATTATATGTGTATGTTTATGATAATCTACTGCAAGCCATCTTATATCGTTGAGAAACTTGTTTTCTTTAAAGTAAGTCAAGATTAGTGAATAATTCCACTTTGTTATACTAGGGTAATCCGATGAATAGATCCCGCATATTCGTCGATTTCGTTACGGTCAGTAGGTAATCTATTTCATAGTGTGTTTCAAACAGTTTAGACCGTGTTTCTAATCCTAAAAACTGATTTAAATTACTTCTTCCTACTTCAATATTATAAACTATCTGACCCGGCGAACTTCGCACCGCCATGTTATACGTAATTTTTTCTAAGCCGGAAAAAATGTTTTAGTAGTTAAACCCGTCTCAGTTTCGCACAGTGGTGGGCTTCGAAAGTAGAATACTTCTAGCTTAATTTTCTTCTATAAAAACCTTTTCCTGACAATAAAAAACGCATAAAAGTACGAATTATCCAATTTGGTGCAGTAAATCGGAAGTTATGCGAGTACATGCACTTCAGTGATCCATTTTTATTTATTTAGATTCGAAAGTTTGTGAGAATGCATGGATGTTTGTTACTCTTTCACGCAACAACGTGAACGAATTTAGATGTAACTATTTACCGCGATAACCGACATATATGTGGACACAGTCGCGAACAAAATCTAGTCTCAAAAAGAATTATTTCAGAGTCAGTTATTCTACGTCACAAAACGTGACTTGTGGCGTTGTGACACAAGGCACAAAACGTGAGTTGCGTGGCAAGGGGCGTGGGCCGCGATGATAGCTTTCGTGACGTTTGAAGGACAACTCTTTTCTCTCAATAATAATTCCTTCAAAATTCAGTTCCGATCTACTTTCGATTTATATTTTATATATATTTCACTAGCAAAGTATTAACAATACCAGCAGCACAATATGTAATAATATATTACTCTATTACGGAAACTAACACTTTTTTGCTACTTGGCATGTTTAAGACTTCACTACGGGAATGCCTCTTAAGACATTTTTGCGATGAAAAGCATTTCGGAGCTGAAGTTTAAATGAATTTTCACTTTGATAATTGACCTTCTGATATTAAACAGTGGGTTGTTATATTATTTTGCGGTTAAGTTCGCTGGCTTCATAATTTCATTATTTTGCGTTAATTAGCTCTATGAATTATCTTGATGTTGATTTTATTAAACAATATGATAGTTATAAAACTGTTGTTTTCAAATAATCGCATCTAGGTAACAAATTGTAAAATATGTGACAGACCAGGAAATGTACCTATATAATTAATACCGTTCCCTTATTTGACAGGTATAAAAGAATAATCAAACAGTCAAAAGTAAATTATATATCACTACATCAATATTACTTCAAAATAAATGTGACTAAGTATCAACAATTTTAAAGGTCAATAATGTGAGACTAAACCGTATAATACAGCCACATAGCTACTAGATAGAGAAGTATTTTAGGTATATATTTACATAATTTAAATATACAGGTGCCATACCAACATTCTTATGTAAGATTGATTAATTTGCGTGACCTACCAGATAACTATCTTATAACAGTGATATTTATTACTATTGAAAACAATCATTTATATGTAATACGCTCTGAGTATTTCATAAAATATATAGACAAACAAAAATGATTTAATGTACGGAAATTATTATGAATGTATTAAGCAGCAGCTGATGTAAGCGCCTCAACCCCCCGACCAGGGTTATCAGTTGTTATGAGGATCTCGGAGTATAATGAACTAGATAAAACATTCAACGTACTTATTTTGAATAGCTTAGATGACAAATAATACGTTTCTTTATTTGTATTTGAAATATAAAATTTTCTTGCCGAGAATATAATGCGTTATATTGTAATTTACATTAACAACTCATTAACATTTTTAATATTAATCACAAATCACATTTATATTTTTAAATCAAGACCACAAAACATTTGCCTATTAACACTATTTTATACGATTCTTAACTTTAAAATTATATATAAAACTATTAATATCTGAATTTAAATTTTAGTTTTTAAATGTGATTTTTTTAAAGATTCTTTTAAAGCGAAGAAACCTTTAGAACGACAAGCAAGGTTTTCTTTTTAATCATATAGGATACGATTTTGTAAAACGAAAACTCTTTTCCAATATATTTTCCACTTGATCGACCATCGGTATGGCTATTACGTTAATATATATTCCATAATCCGATTTAAAACCAAAAGAAATAGTACTTAATATTAGTCTAATGAGAGAAATAATAAAATAACAAAAGATATTGCAAATGAAATTGAAAATTAAGAGCAAGCAAGTTTAATAAGGCCATGGTCGCATACAAGCGACTCGAACGCTTTTTCTGGAAAGTCCGAACTCTCCAACGCGTTAAATTCGGTAGAATCTAAGCTAACCCATTTAGGATGAATTTGGGTGGCCGGCTTCGGAAGCTTCAGCCAAAAAGTATTACACTCTTTATTGGGGTCCAAGTAACATATATATCTACTAACCAAAACACTTAGAATCAAAATAAAAAAAAACCGAAATTACCTTAACAAGCTTGGTGTTTTTCAAAAAATGAATTAAGTGTCAAATTTCAAAAAGCGTAAAATTTTAAACTTATCGATTTATTAATGCGATTTTAAATGTACTTATTCATTAACTTGATAAACAACATATTTTATTTATTCCTCTTAATATGCTAAGGAGGTTGATCTCAATATTCTATGTAGGTATAGATAACTTCTGTGTATTTTTATGTAATTGCATTGTTTCAGTGTTGTCTCCCCGTGCGTGTAATGAAACTCATCGGTGTAAAAACACTGATTGCAACGAACGCAGCCGGTGGTCTCAATCCTTCGTATAAAATCGGCGATGTAATGATTGTTAAGGACCACATCAACATGATGGGCTTCGCGGGAAACAACCCACTACATGGACCCAATGATGAAAGATTTGGGCCACGATTCCCACCGATGAACAAGGCATACAATTATGAGTTTAGAAAAATTGCTAAAGAAGTAAGTTTTAACTATCTACTATGCATTTTTCTAGCAGTATATATTTTTTTTTTATGGAATAGGGGGCATTACCGCCGCCTATGGACACCCGTAACACCAGAGGCATCACAAGTGCGTTGCCAGCCTTGGGAGATGGGGAGGGGGATAAGGGGAAGGGATAGATTATGGGCCTCCGATATCCTCACTCACTCGGTGAAACACAGCGCAGGCGCTGTTTCACACCGGTTATCTGCGACGCCGTGGTATCACTCAGGTCGGGCCGACCCATGCATGCAGAAGAGTGGCTCTCCCACGGTCCCACGGATTTATATTTGTACTTTTTGTTTTTCTCTGTATTAACAGTTGTCAAGTACTTTAATTTAGGTAAATACCCTTAAAAAATATAGGTATGTTATTTAATTGAAATTTGCTAGAAATATGCCCAATTTTATATGAATTATTGAACAAAACAAAAATAAGGCGTGTGTAGATATTTTTGTGGATTGAATTGACATTTTAACAGATGCATGACGATAACCTTTATCGTCATGCATCTGTTAAAATGTCAAGTATTATAACTATCAAACGAATGACGTCAAACAGTTTAGATTTTTTCACCCCACAATTTTATATACGCACATAATAACTATCTATAAAAAAACAGTTTAAAACGAATATGAACAGATTTACATAATTTATCTAAGAAGATTGGAGATTTCAGCGCTCATAATTTGCTTGAGGGTTTCTATAAAAATGAGGTTTTAGTTTCTGAGAATAATAATTACTGGCATTCTTATATTTAAATAAATTTTATTGGCTGGAAGAATGTGATTCTATTTTAGAATAAACAAAAAATATTTCAAGTTTTCAACACCATATTACTTGGTACTGTTATTATCAGGCTTGTTACATGTTATATTATCACATAATTGGGCTTTACTGGTCCACTACTGGACAAAGCCTTTCCATTCGAAAGGAGAGTGGCGACATCCACATACAGCGCAACAGAAATATACTACATCGCCATCTACCGAAGATACACTGAACTACGGAATAACGTAGTGTACGAAATAACTACCAATCCTGCATCGCGCAATGGAAGTTCTCACGCCGATTAACATATATACAACTCCCCAACATCAACCGTTGGGCAGTGGCCAGCCATGCTTGATAACCTTGCCTGGTCAGAGGATCCTCCCTTTGTGTTGGAGGACTCGTTCCTCCACAGAAGCTTTTGACTTGTTGATAGAGTTTGTGTCAAGTTTTCTTCTTTTTACACCGCGGTTATTCTGCTTGGGATGACCACAAGGGATACACCACACGGGATGAATAGGGTTTGTGAGATGATGACACTTCCTATTCTTAATTTGTCACCACACGGACGAGTGATTTATTTGACTGCCTCGGTGGCGCAATGGTAGCGTTTGCGACTACTGTGCTGGAGATCTAGGGTTCAATTCCCGGGTCCGACTAAATGTTTGTATGTTTTGGTGTTTTCTATATGTGATAAGTAATAATATATATACAAACAAAGTATACGTATGTATGAATTTAAATCAGTTGTCAAGGACCCATAACATAAGCTCTGCTTGGCTTGGGTCTAGATAGCGTTGTGTGATAGATGTCTGAAATATTTATTTATTTATTTTATTTATATTGTGTTATAATCAAAATACAATAAATTTATTATGGGCGGAACTGGAGAGAATTAATAATGAAAGGCTGTAGGTAAAATGAATATGATATAGGTCAAATGCTAGAGATCTCATTCTTTAACTTGTAAATATTTTGACTTATAATCATAACACAACATTCCTCTTTATTCTATATGCGAGTGTATCTCAGCATGTCTTATCAGTTCAAGATCACGTCAGAATTACATTACATCAGAAATGTTATTTAAGAATTCTTCTCGTGTTACTTATAAGTTATAAAAATGAATCCATTATGACTAAAATTCGAAACTGGACGATTCACTCAATATTGCCATCAATTCTTATCAATCCCATCAATTCGATTAAAAGCGAAATCAGAAGTTTTGTACCGTATTCATTTTGTTTGAATTTTTTTAAATTTTTTAATACTGTACGCCACACCTTTGCGCCACAGAAAAGACGTGAAGTAAAATTGAAATACTTGAGCCATTTACAATGAAAGCCGTTAGGTTTTTTACCAACTGATGTACGAAAGTAACTGGGGAGTAAAAAGGGATGAAAGAAGCTGACGAAATAATATGGCATGTACAAGGTGGGTTAACAAAAGGAATGGGGAGTACAGACCAGGTCTTCTCGCAACGACCAATAATTGAATAACACCTCGCTAAACGTCAAA
This sequence comes from Hyphantria cunea, assembly GCA_003709505.1. Lineage (NCBI taxonomy): Eukaryota > Metazoa > Arthropoda > Insecta > Lepidoptera > Erebidae > Hyphantria > Hyphantria cunea. The sequence goes on from PKRV01002937.1 coordinate 224,630, forward strand.
AGTTTTCTGCGCGTTTATCGATGTCGAGAAGGCCTATAGCCCTAGGCCGAGTGGTGAGGGACGATTTGTGGTCAACATTGTCTGTGTATGGGGAGGACGGCCGGATGGTGCGGGCTCTTAAATCTCTTGTGCTTGGGTCCGTATAAATGGGGTTTACGCAGATTGATTTGATATGTCAAGAGATGTTAGACAAGGATGTGTGACTTCTCCTTAGCTGTCCAAGTTATTCATGGACAGCTGTTTAATGGACTTGAAATATTCTGAATTGGGATTGAGAATGGGAGAGCTATCAATTAAATGCCTTCTCTAAGTTACAGGAGTTACAGGAAATGGTAACACTTATAAATGAGGGATTTAGAATTAAAGGTAAGAAGGTGAAGATTAATGTTACAAAAACCAAGGTAATGATTTTTGAAAGGAAAAATAGTATGACAGACTTAAATATTACGGTTAAAGATAAGAAAGTAAAGCGAGGGAGTTTGTATATTTAGGTTATATGGTCACAAGGAATGGAGTGCATGGAGATGATATAGAAAGGAGAGTGAAAGCGGGAAATAAGATGAATGGTGCCATGGGCTCCTTTATTGCTAACAAAGGCGTGGCGAAAAGGGCAAGTTTAGTTGTGCACAATAGTTTGCTCGTCCCAACACTTATGTAGGGTAGCCAATCTTGTGTATGGCTCGAAACTAGAATTAATATTGTGGAGATGCGCTCCCTAAGAAGTATGTAAATGGGGATCAATTGTCTCTGCCTACCCCTCGGGGAAACAGGAATGACTACATGTATGTACGAAAGTTGAATTGGTTAAGGATTTATATATGTAACATTTCTAATTTTTTAGGCATTAAAAGATAATTGTAACTCTGTGTACGTGTTACATCAAAGTCAATTTGTTAGCATATTTTCTTTGTAAATATATCTAAATGTTAACCCTAAAATAAACCTAGACCGATGCAAATTAACATATTCATGCAACTTTTCGCGGAACTTTCACTAACCGTTAAATTTTGTGTTAACCTTTCAAGACATTTTTAAAGCACTCTAAAATTCGTTTCACGTAGTAAAAAATACATAATTTCTAAACAAAAATGGCTACACTGTTGTTATTAAAGAGAAGAAACTATACATACTCAGGGGTACATTTCATAAAAAGTTTCCGTTTAAAAATGTTCGACGCAGTGCAATCTAAATGGGCGATAAAATATTATATAAAATAAGATGCATTTTAATGAATAGTGTGATAAACGGAGTTCAGCTATCTCAAAGACGTTCACTAGCCTCTTTATTAATCATATTAATTGTTAGTTGGTCCGTCTCAGTCAGTATCAACAGCGCCCATTAGTTCTTCGAGGTCACATTTTACTGGAATTTTACCCAAGGTATTTGATTACACAAGAGTATTTTATTGATCTTTTATCAATCTATAATCTATAATATTTTTTATTGACATTCGTGTAAAATTTATCGAAAAATCAAAACGTGATGTAATTTTTTAAAATTAGGTATATTATTTTAGAAAAGAGTTAAAAAGGTGTCAATATCGAAGATTAAACTTGGATTACATTGATATAAAGGAGCAAGTAGCATCTTCCAGATTACCACATTTCCAGTTTGAAAATTGAGAAAAATATTACAATAATGGAAATGAATATGTTACCCAAATATTTTTTGTTGTTATTTTGTACTAAGAATAATCTTTTGTAATCTTGTTCAAAAGACGGTCATCTTTATACCGCTACGTTTATCAAGTAACTCAATATTATCTCGGTTCTATCACAGTACAATATATTAGATATTTTACTATGCGCTAAACGTAAACGAGGGGATTAATTATAATTTTATTACATCAATTTGAAAATAAACATACATACGTTATCTATATTTACGGAAATAGAATTAAGTATTCAAGTTCATTCGAGCTAAAGAACCCTTATATAGCTTTACGGCAGTAAATAAAAACTACGTGTTCTATTACTTTGCCTTTCGAGTTATTATCTTTCCCATAATGACCTATAATGATCTTCATCAAATAGGTAGCTACATTTGTTTCCTAACATTCTATGTAGGATATTTCAAATGAGTAGCACGGATGACTTACCTCGCTCCTTCCTACTGCGTTCAATGAAGAAGATACCCCACCCCACACTGGACAACACTTTGTGTTGTTCACAAATCGTTGTTATGAATTTGGGTAGGTCCGTTATATTTGTAAAGTTCCCCGTGATACAATAAATAATTATATTCATTTTAATGTTAAAGGTTGCACACGAACTTAATATGGAGAACATTATCCGCGAAGGAGTTTACACGTGTCTCGGCGGGCCAAACTTCGAAACTGTGGCTGAGCTGAACATGTTGAAAATGGTAGGAGTGGACGCCGTGGGTATGTCTACCGTACATGAGGTAAGCTGTAAACCTAAATATTAATCGTAAAACAATCGATTCATAAAGTTTTTATACGATTTAACACAAAAATAGTCATGCAACAAAAAATTGTTATGGCAAACAACTTTACCCGCGGAAATTGTTTCTTTTTTAAGTGATACCGCAATTAATTTTTATTCACATTAATGTTTTTAGTTTGACTTTAATAATTTTAAAGGTATATGGACACTTTTTAATAGTAGTAGTACTTTAGTAGTATAATACACATTATAAGCTTAGAAACGCCTAAATTAAAAAAATGTGTAAAAATCAAAACACTAAATAACTTTTCTATACGTGAAAAGGTTTATATCTAACTGCAACACAGCAAGACTTCTTGCGGAAAACAATTATACTGGTCATTGAAATAGTTTTATTTGTAGTAAGTGTGTAAAAGCTGTTTTTGATTCTACTTTCATTCAAAAAAATCTGTTTTGATTTAGGTAATCACAGCAAGACACTGCGACATGAACGTATTCGCGCTCTCTCTCATCACGAATGAGTGCGTGACGAGTTACGCGGACGACGCAGGCGAAGCCAATCACGAGGAAGTGTTGGACGTAGGACGCATGAGACAGGACATCCTTAGGAAATACGTGTCAGTGGTCATCGACAGGTTTTCACAAATCGAGGCCAACCCCTGAATTTATGATAATATAAGATATTGAAGTACGCAACACAACACCAAACTTTATCTGCAGAGGCAGTCATGTCACGAATATTCAATTTTATTATTATTCTTTTGATAATGACAGCAATTAGTTGTTACAACATGTAGGTTCAACTTACAAACTAATTTTCCTCTGACTACTGATCTACATAGATTATTGTTTATTTATAAAACCTAAGGTAGTGAACTGTTTTTGTAATATTAATAGTTAAATGGTCTGGATGTTAGAAATAAATATTTTGTGTTTATTTAATATTTGTTAATTTTAGGACAATTAGATATAAACTACGAATAAAAAAAGACAAATAATATAAATCCTATGTTTTTGTAGGAAATAGTTATAAGTTCGAAAAAATAATAAACATTTTTAAAATTTAAACCATTTTTTATTTTAAAATAAGATGTGCATGGGATGTGTAGTTACTTAATTGAGGAGTTTAAAATATACCAAGTTAAGGATAAGATATTTCTGTTAGAGTGATGAGGTCAGAACTTCCTTTCTAAGTAGTGACCTATGTCCAGCAGTGGACTAGTAAGGGCTATTGATGATGGTGATGCGTCTAGATATAACTTATTCTAAGTTCTTGATAATCTATATATCAAAATTCATGCAAAGAAATCACCTTTTAGTTATGTTTTCCTGATACTATACATTCAAATTATAAGAAGACATTTAAATAAAATACATTTGGTAGTTTGCGTGACGCGACGTTAAGATCAGGCTGCAGTATAATTTGTAGTATAAAAATAACCTGTATTTACAATTGGACTTGCTATGATATTATAAGGAAAGCTAAATAGTAAACGGTGTCTACATAAAATCTTAGATTAATAACTATATACTATACAGTCTAATTTGCTAGACTAATGAAAACAACATTAAACTTTTATTAGCATAATTTAATGAATATAAATTAATTAACGTAACGAGTAATCAACGGACAAACGTCAACAGATATTAGAAATGTATAATATACTAGTCACATTTGTTTATAACTAATCATTACCTGTAGCAATCACAATTTGATTAATAAATATATATTATCATGGCAAGAGACAACAAAAATGAGACGTGTTCTTACTCATTATTCCATAGAATATCAATTTAATTTGAAATAAGAGCAGTCGTGGGCCGGCTCATGAAGAAGGTTACCACGGCCTCACTCTTGTGTTTGTCTCTTACACCATAAAAATGTATCAGATCTTACTTAACTCTAAAAACTTACAAGATTTTAAAATTGACAATTGTTCGAATTGATAATTAAGTACAGTAATATACATTGCGCGAATTAACAATCAATGAGGCAATCAAACGGATTAATAAATAAAACTAAAATAAAATAATCTTCTATTATTAGCTTAATTCAGTACTTGCAAAGCGTATTCAAGAATCTGAGTATCTCCATTCGTAACAAAAGTGTATCACACACATTATTCTTGTTACTTTAGAATATTTTTCTCAGCCTAATATTGCACTTATGTATTTTGAAATACATTTTTTATCAGTACATTTTAATATATCTTGGTTGCATGCTAACCTTTTATACTTATCAACTATTTTAAAGGATGTTTCTTGGGGAAGAGGTGTGCGAATTCTTGACAAGCTGCATCGATGTCCGAGTATTTGTATGAGAAACCGTAATCTAAAACCCTTTTCGGTATAACATTCTGGCCTTTAGTCATAAGCATGGCTCTTTCGTGGTTCAATAAATAGTTTAATATTAACTCTGGGACTGGTATTATAGCTGGTCGATTCAATGCTTTGGCGAAGGACTGCAACAAAAAAAAATTGTTTATACCATTTCTAAAAATTAATTTAGTTGGCGGTTTATCAATCAATGTCTATAAATTTTTTGTGTTATAATTCGAGTAGTTTGAGTTGAGTTGAGACGCTCATGGTCCAGTTACACTCGGTGTTTAGAAACAATCGTTAAGGGTAAACAACGATAGCGCCGTTAGTACCTGGATGGGTAACCGCTGGTGGCATGATACTATGAGCGTCTCCGTGATTCGGACGTTACGCTAAGCAGTCGGTCCTGGTCCGGATGGCGTAAGAAAGCGGTTCCCGGATCTCTCCCGTCTCAGGCGCAGAGTGGAACACCGTGTGGTTTTAGTCGGTTTGATTCCGACACACCACCCCACCGCAAACCCCGGTGGGGTGAAGGCCAGAGGGGGCTTCCACAGGTAAAAAAAAAGCAGTCGGTCCTGGTTGTTATCATAGGATAGTAGATAGTAGATAGATAGATAGTCGTTAAGCTTACTTGGAGGCGTTTGCACTGCTTAAAAACTACTAAAAACAACGTACGTAGGTGTAGGTAGCCATAACGCTGTTCTTGCTAGTCCCTAACCCTTATTTTATTTTTTATTTTTTACTTGTGGAAACTCCTCGGGCCTTCACCCCACCGGGGTTTGCGGCGCGGCGGTGCGTCGGAATCGAACCGACTAAAACCACACGGTGTGCCACTCTGCGCCTGAGGCGGGAGAGGTCCGGGTACCGCTTTCTTACGCCATCCGGACCCCGCCCAGCGCTTGCCCGCACTGAAGCGGACCCGTCTGTTGGTAAAAACTCTCAATTTAGGCGACGTGCGGCACACGCGTAACGTCACCCCCTCGCGGCTGGCCTGTGAAGCGGATGGAGGGAAAAACCCGTCCCGTCCATCTGCGGCCACACTCAGGGCGGCATGAGGCGCTGGTAGGCGCGCCTCCACCGCCCGATTCGCCAGCGGCGGATCGGGTCTGAGTGGAGATCGTCCTCCCGGGCCTTCTCCGCCGACTCCTTCTGCGAGATGACTTCCTCACAGAAGGTCGCGACCGCCGTAAAACTGCTCTCGCCGCCGGCCATGGAGCAAACGACGGCCGGCAGCGAGAGATCTCTTCCGATGACTGCAGTGAGGGCCCGACGCTGCGGCGCCCAAGCGAGGCACACCGCCAGCGTGTGCTGGGCCGAGTGCTCACTGCAGTCGCAATGGGACTCAATTCCATGGAAAACACCTGCGTCAGTCGGAAGGAAAGGGTCCCGTGCTTCCGCCCTGCCCACTCGAGGATGACTGGCTGGAGAGCCACCACGGTGGCGAAGCCAGCACGTGGATCCTCCAGCCGCGAAGACCAACGAGCTATCGTGGCTCGACGGGCGGCTTCACGCCACTCGCGTACCTCTTCGGGCGGAGGGCGACAACCGCTTTCCGCCCGAAAATATTCTGACAACTAGTTCAACCGAATGCCACTCTGCGCCCGGAATTCAGCCACCCGTCGATAAACTCCGTTACCGTAAGCCTTTTTTTTTTACGTGTGGAAACCCCTTCGGGCCTTCACCCCACCGGGGTTTGCGGCGGGGCGGTGTGTCGGAATCGAACCGACTAAAACCACACGGTATGCCACTCTGCGCCTGAGATGGGAGAGATCCGGGAATCGCTTTCTTACGGCATCCGGACTCCTCCCACCATCTGCTAGGAAACACTCTATTTAGGCGACTTACGGCATATGCGAAACGTCGCCGTCTCGCGGCTGGCCATTAAAACATATGGAGGGAAAGTAAAGTAAGTCCCCAACCTGTACCATGCTAGCGTGGGGACGTATGGCCTTAACCCTACCTGAGAGGAGATCGGAGCCCAGCATGAATTCATGTAGAACCTTTTAAAACCTGGTTTGGGCTTTTACTTTCTCAGCCCAGTAAGAGACACCAAGAGAAAGGTACCGCAAGTCTTTGCGGTGTCTTTTACTATGCTCCCACAGAGCCTCCGTTTTCCTCTTTTGTTTTGCTTAAACAGACCAAACTCTTCTGTAATATTAAACATTGCGATAACCGAAAATGCAATATTTTTCCATTCAAGGCCACAGGTTCACCTCCTATTAGTTATATAAATGAGACTATAACTATGGTCGGCACAATGGTGGCGTTTAAGATGCTTCTTACCCACCTCTTGGATATAAAGACTAACTATTACATAGCAATATTTTTTTTAGTATATAACTTGTTTCATCACATGGGTGCGTTTAGCTAAAAATAGCCAGAGTAACAGTAGATATTTTGATTGAAACTCATACCGTTTCTATGATAAATGTTCAAGTTCGCTCTATTCGAATTATAAACTTTAAATTAGTATTTTCTTCCTTTACGAACTTAACAAGTTTTCCTGCTGTTTTTAGTTTTTGTACAAAAAGTTATTAGTATTCTATAAACAAGATTTTTTAATTTTGCCAATTTTCTAATAAAGAACCTGTTGATGGAACTGATTCTACATTTCATTAGATAAAATATTAACAATCCGATACAATATTATTATTTACATTGATTGAGTGTGAGTATAATAATATTACATTGTTGAAAATTGAAGTGTCTATTTGCAATATCAAATTAACATCTTTTCTCTAAACGCATATGAAAGTATATGCAGCACTTACATAAAAAAGCGATACTTAAAAGTATTGCCTGTCCGTCTGACGGTCCCAAACGGTTGGACCGATTTTGACGGGACCCTTACTGAGAGGCAGTTGATGATATAAGGAGTAACTTAGGCTATTTTAAGACTAGCTGCGCCCCACGGCCTTACTCGCGGTTATCAAAGGTCTTAACTAGTCATAAATATATCTATAGAATACTCACTTTAGTAAAATGCTCGTTAGTAATGACCTGTGGTGCCACTCCATTCAGTACACCCTTTATGTTCTCATTTTCGATAGCAAAGAGAATGAGTCGTACGAGATCTTGTATGTGTATCCAGGGCAGATATTGCTTTCCATTACCAATGGGACCCCCGACGCCGAAGTAAAAAGGCAAAATTAAATTCTTGATCATGCCACCCCAACGGCCAAGTACAACTCCTGAGCGAATTATCACCTGTAATACAAAAACGATACGTTACGTAACATTTAGTGGCAGACTATCTGTAGTGTTACTTCAGTAGAGGTTTGTGCTACGCAATTTCGGAACAGCTGTCACTCACGCAACAACTCCATGATATACACCATGAAATGGTAAGACAATAACTCTAACCTGGGAGAGCCATGTTTCGTCAATTATAGTCTAAGCTGCAGGGAGTGCGGTCACATAAAATAGTAGGTATTATTGAGCAGTTCTTTTGTAGGTTTTTACTCAGAGAAAAGAGTTACCAGAGTTCAAACTGGGAATCTGAAACGATCCCCGGTTTGAACTCTGGTAACTTTGATTGTGATGGAGGGTATTGAAAAGAAGACCAAAAAGAGGCCACACGGGGAGCACCAGCTTTCGAATAAGAAAATCATCAAAATCGGTTCAACCAGTTAAAAGTACTGAGGTAACAAACAAAAAAAAACAGTCGAATTGAAAACCTCTTCCTTTTTAAGTAGGTTAAAAATATTGTACACTTACAAGTCTACATGGTTCTTCAACATTTGCGGCCTTTTCCCACTCAACAGTAAGTCTCGAGAAAAAATCCCTTCCAGTAGTTGGGCTGCTCTCGTCATATACTTCAGTATCTGAAGGTTCATATGCTCCAACACCCGTGACCAAAACAAACACTTTTGGCTTTTCCACACTTTTATTAATAGCTGCTGTTAACTGTTTAGTTGTATATACCCGAGAATTATGGACATTCTGCTTGAATCTGTAATGCAACATCAGACCTAAGATAAGATAAAGTAAATCATCGAATTCTATAACATAAGCAGAAAGCGAATGCATCACAATCTTTTGCTTCTAAATTTAGTTCAATTTCTACCTAAAGGAATTCTGAATTTTCATTAGCTAAGTCGAGATACTGTAACTATGTACGTACCCAAAGTACATTGCATCTATAGACTAAAATATAAATATAATAAAATTGTAATAAGTTGATCTCTACACATAGATTTTGAACTAAAACTAATGAGGAGCTTCATTAAAATAACAAAACTCAAAACAAGATTTTAAAACTTTTGTTTGTCTGTGTCTTCACCATCATCACCGTGGTGTGCTCTAATCTCAGCAGTGGCTTATCCGCTTTGGATGTGGTTTTCTCTTCGGTACTGTTATAATCTTCACTTAACATTTAGTGTTTGTTAGATTTTAATAAAACAATAAGAGTTGCTGGCAACACCTACTTTTTAAATAAGCTCATAGTTTATGAACTTAAGCAAATCCAAGCTAATCAAACACAACTATTTACAATTCCTCACTACTTAGTTTGGCTGGCAAAAAACAATATTAATAATCTATGGCAAACACTAACCCAGGTGTCCAGGATTTCGTGAAGTCCATAAACTGTTGTCCTGCAAGATTCACGACTGCACAAGTTTTCTTTGGTAGCCCATTTAATTCAAGCATTGGCCAGGAGATATTATTTGCACCAGGCATGCGGGCCACATTGACTACATTGTAACCTTTTAATGTAACGAGCTCACTTAAATGTTTGCCTATAAATCCTGTACCACCACCTAGAACAAAATACTTTCATTTAGTACCAATTTTTGTTGGCAGCTCCGCATGCGACTCAGTTTGAACTATCAAAACTTTACGTTTAAAAATCTATTCACACGGTTTCAAAATTCCTATGAAGAAAACCCGCCAAGAAACTCTATTTATAATTATACATATTTCAAAAAAAATTACACATAGGAATTGATAGAAAGATCAGTCAAAAATTAAGTTTACAGAAGGGCCTTGAATACAGTAAGTAGCAGAAAACGGCGATGGGACTCACTCTACTACTACTCACTACGACATCCATAGAGGTAAAATCGAATCAATATCGAAAGAAGAACCTGATTCTGGAAGCTTTCCTTCCTAGAGTATGCTCGAATCTTTTGCAATAGACTTAGATGTGCCGAACCGTGGTTTCAGTCAGTTCAATTTAGGACATTACTTGGCCGTGAGCACCGAAGCGGATTTCACATATAAAAATAAATACTGAAATATACAATTTGCATAGCATGTATTGTATTTAGGTTAATACTCAGCCGGGGAGTATACTTCTGCGGGATTAATGACAGTGAATCCACTTGGGTGTGATCTACAAATTGTTGTTTTGAGAGTGGGTGTTAAAACCCACTTCCATGTACTGTGTAGCCCTCAAACACTCTGAATGTTTAAAATATCTCAGAGTAACCTTGGATGAACACCTTATGTTCCAGACTCACATAAACCACACATGTGCTAGAGTTAGAAAACTAAGGTACTGCAAGTGAGGCAATTATTAATTTTCCATTACATAACAAAATAATCACACTCTCCACTGTATTATGATATAAAGTCTAAACGCACCTAAGATACCTCTACCATCTATTAAAACCTCGTTTGCAAAAGATTTCCAATATACAGACACATGTACAATAATTTGTCAACTAAATACTCTCTGAAAGACTCTCGAATGTAAAGCTAAACTGACACACTTTTTACTGGGCCTGGATTACATCGACCATGGTGACATAGTACTGAGATAATTGTTTCTTTAATTATTTAGTTTTATAAATTTTATAATTTTAATTTTTAATTTCTTTTGTATTTTGTCTTATTAACTTAAGTATTATCTTTATAATTTGTAAATTTCTCTTGTTGTATATTTCTGTTTTTCGGCAGCCCGAGATACAAGCGAAGCTTAGTTTAGGTGCCATCAGTAATTGCTGTAACATTTTGTGCAAGTATTTGAATAAAGAATTTAAATTTGAATACCAAAATCTGTTATGAATTTCATCAGTCTATTTTTCCTACTTGTTTTGGCTAAGTCATGAAATATACAGATTTAGAAAACTTTCACTGAATTAATTGCTTACGAAACTAAAAATATATGCATAGGTACTGGGTCAATACATTTTTTGCAGTAATCCAACTTACTTATTTAGCATAAAGAAAAATATAAAAAACAAACATTTTCAAATCTGGTGTCTTTTCACATATCTTGTGGCAATTGCGGTTTAGCATATGAAGTGTCCTTTAATATAAGGAATATGAGGGAAGTCGAACTTAGAAAGTTTCCTAACTTGCGAGCAAACTTTTATACCGGTTCCCACCGGTTCTTGGTTATTCTATCTACAATATGAATATTGTAGCAATTTCGGGTTGTCTATTATTAATGACTACTTAGTCGGATATTCTCATACCCGCACTCTATTTGAGATTTCTGCAAAATAATAAGATAAATCTAATCGTACTTACCGATTACAATTGTCCGGGCTGCCATTCTTATATAATCAGATTAGAGTGCGTTTAACGAAAACCATCTAGGCAATAATGATACAGTTTTAATATCTACTAATTATAATATTCACTAAACTAAATTTAACTTACAAGTCACAAGAAAATTTTGTTTTCAACGATTAACTAAAACCTAACTTTCAATTCAAAATACGAAATATCATTAACATAGATTAGATGAATTTGACACAGAGTTTGTTTAGATACAATGGCGACATCTCTCATAGTTTTTAACTCTCAAACACAGATTTACACTTTTTGAAAATTTAAAAAAAAGTTAGATAAATGCGAAGAAATATTGTATTTATTTTTTTGAGCTTAATAATTTTGAATCTAATCAGATACAAGAAGATATTTGAAGAATTAGTGTGATGGCGGCCAAACGTTAACAAGTTGTGATAATAGGTCAATTAACATACAAGTTCATGAGAACCTAGCGAAGAAATTTTAAAATTTAAATGTAAATATGAACTGTATATCACAATATGATGATTTGTGTAAAATGTTTTTTTTTAATCTTTTATGATAGGTTAATATGTTGTAAAGATCCGTAGCCAATTTCTAGAGAACTTAAAAAAAACTCCAGCGTTGCAATGGCCAATGAATTCAAAGACAAATCATTTTAATTGACAGTTGATTTGTTAAATGTCAAGGAAAATTTAAAAAAAATCATTATTTCTTAGCTTTGAAGATATTAAATACTTGCCACGAAGATTGCCGTATTTATTCTTTACGCTGATTATTTTCATAAAAGATAGTAGTAAAAACGCTAAACAGTCACTCCGCCTATCAATATATTTAATAACCTGAACTGAGTATAATAACATTGTCGCGGTTATTGCAAAGAACATAGACTACAGTAGCATATAATTGAAATTAAAATGATTCCACTATATGTTGAAACTAATGGTATGGCCTTCGTTTGGAATTCTGATGGTGAGTTATTTAACATTAATTTATTTAAATCATTTATCACTAGGTTATAAATAGTGTTTAGTTTATTTACGCTTCAAAACTGAAAATGGTACTTAATTGAGCTCAAGTAATGACATTAATAGAAATAAAAAATAATAACTTTAATAAAGACATCAAGTTTATGGAATTTGATACAACAGTTTTTAATTTTTTTTATTATTCGTCTATTTCTTAAGGAGGACTGTATTTCATATTATTATTTTCATATTTTTTTGTCTGTATTACAGATTGGCATAAGTTACGAACACAATATCGGATAAGTGGTGCTCTAATTGGATCTTCTCCTTTGCACCCTCGGCGGAATGACACTTTAGGTAAGCATGTTATTGATATGGCCTAATTTATTATTTTATTTATCAATATTTATATATACTTGGGTGAGAGCCTCATTCAGCAGTGGAATGCAATAGGTTAAAGTACATAATACATCTATGTATACTAGAATAATATTACTAAGTTGTTTTATATTCTAGTACCTATAATACGTACTAACAACTAGTTAATTTTAGTCTCAAGAAACATATACAGAAGTCAGTATGATCGACCAAATTTAAAGAAATGAGTGTCAACCCACACAGCTTTGCTTTCATCGCTTTTCAATCATCAGCATTCTCCTATTAGCAAAACATACTACTATGTCGTCAATGAAACACCAAATATTGTAATTTGTGTATTGAAGTACTTACTTAGCTTAGAATTACAAGTAAATCAAAAAGTAAGGTAGGAACAATAGGAATGATGGAGGGTAGTTTCACAACCCAGTATACATAAACTTATAAAGTATGAAGTATGTAGGTACTTATATATACAACATACCTTTCCCCTAAGTATACAAAATACATTATTCTTTAACTTATACTTAAAGTTAGCAATGTTGCATTTATTTAAACATTTATCATTATGTCTATTCAATATACATTGAATTAGGCTTTGGCTTTTCATAGGGGTTTTTTGTATGAGATAAAACTTTATTTAATCTTACCCCCAAAATATCTAAACTCATAATCTCTGGCGATACCTAACATCTCCACCCATTGAAAAATATTATTACCTAGAATATATGGATGATTTTAGGACTACCTTTTGCCTTAACATCAGAGGAGGCAACTTTATTAGTTGATAAAGGTATTTGCATTTTATTTCAATTACCAAATATAAGGGCAAAGCCAAGTGAAGAAGAAAAGCAGGCTGTGAAGGAACTGGAGACTGCGTAAGTATTTTTAGTCTATGTTTTCCTATTGTCTAATTCTACTCTCGGATCAAATAAAAAAAAGTTAGATAATGCACTGCCTTTGTTCTTATTGAAGACAAAAATTAAGCTACTTCCAAGTATACAGGAGTTAACGCACACACATGACCAGAAACTATGCTACTTTTCGTCAGTATCGTATAAGTTGTCGTGCAGTTAGTTTATCTTTTCCATGTATGTTGTTATGCCATATATGTATAGTTTGCTGTGGGAGAGCCATGCTTCGGCATGAATGGGCAGGCTCGACCCGAGTGACACCACGGCTTCACATAAAACCGGTGTGAAATAGCGCTTGCGCTGTGTTTCACCGAGTGAGTGAGGATACCGGAGGCTTATCCTCCTCCCCATCCCCCGAAGGCCGCCAACGCACTTGTGACGCCTCTGGTGTTGCTGAGGCGGCGGTAATCGCTTACCATCAGGCGATACGTCGGCTCATCATCATCACCATCATTAGCCTATCGCAGTCCACTGCTGGACATAAGCCTCTCCAATTTCACGCCACTTAGTTCGAGCTATGGCTTCTCGCATCCAGCTCCTGCCAGCCGTCTTGCGCAAATCATCAGTCCACCAGGCCTGCAGACGTCCTACACTACGTTTGCCGAGACGCGGTCCCCACTCAAGAACTCGTTTACCCCAACGGTTATCGGTTCTTCGGCAAATGTGGTCAGCCCACTGCCACTTCAGCTTGCTAATCCTGTGGGCTATGTCAATGACCCTGGTTCTTTCTCGGATCACTTCGTTTCTGATGCGATCCCTTAGAGAAACGCCAAGCCCTCTCCATAGCACGCTGAGCTACTTTGAACTTATGGACCAGTCGAACCGTAAGTGACCACGTTTGTCCACGGCTCGTTTGCCCGCAATGCAATAAAAAAAAAAGCTACAAAATGCCGTCTTGAGAAATTAAATGGTCTAAAAACACAAAAGTACACACAAAACTATATATTTTTTTGTTATTGTAACATAATTTTACTAATAATAATGTCAATATCACAAAAGACGTTCAGAAGGGGTATTGCCACGCGTTCGTATTTCTAATAGCCTAGAAATGTGGGTAAGTTATTTGTAGGTAAATTCATAGTCATATATTGAAGTAAAGAGTACTTACTACACGTACATTTATTTTGTCAAATAAATTACGTAATTTAAAAAACAAAGATTTAGTCTTTTTAATTAAACGAATATTGTCACTTTCGAGATGTCTATAGTACTATTTCATTATGCCATTATAACCATCCATATATTATTACAATGGACTATCTACCTAGTAAAAGGTTGCCTGGAAGAAATTGCTTTTTAGCGATAAGGCCGCCATTTGTACATGGTCGTTTATATGTTATGCTCCTGAATGTAAACTGTTTTAACTGGTGTACAATAAAGTTTATTCCATTCTATTCTATTCTATTCTAAACCGTAACCGACAATACAAGTGACCTAAGATGAAAAGATGATCTAAGTTTTTTTAACCACTTAATCGTTGGTAAAAACAAGTTGCTAGCCATGGATATAAAACTGATTTGTTAAGATTATTAATTACAAAAGATTTAAACATTAGGCTTGTTTTTGTATTGTCTATAGTAGCATACGGTACAACTCCTTTTATGCATGCGGAGTTTACCTGTAAGTAATTATTACACTATTGCTATTTTCATCTGTGATTTTTATACTTTGTTTTTGTTTTTTTTCAATTATTTAGTCTTATATTTGTTCTATTTTTTAAACATTTTTTAAAAATAAATTGCTATAGTATTTTTCATTGAACTTTGTATTTTTATTTGATATATTTGTAATAAGCACGTCAAGCATGCCCTTTTATTTGATACTCTACTTGAGTACAATTCGAAATATTCGACTGTTTATCCCCACTTGCAACTCTTAAATGCCTAAATCAATTTTAATATAAACTAATGTTTTGTTGCACATTGTGCCCTTTCATTTGAAACCCACGCAGACACTGTTTTTTAAACATTTTTCAATTACGACTTTACGTATGGAATTCCCGGCACCGCATTTGTTATGTTAAGTAACTTAGAAGTTATGAGAACTTCTTAACTACTAAGCGAACAGACAAAAATAAATACATGTCATACATCACAACAAAACAATCTTCGAATAACCTTCCCGTATTTTTTCTGCTCACACATACATGCCTTCTTCATTTACATAAATATCTATAAACTATTTGTAATATATACGTAACAAACATATTTATTTTTGCATATTACATATTTTATAATTGCCAGGGACATTTTTTCAAAAAAGTGGCAAAGCTATCAGTCATTCACACTTATTTAAAAAAAAATGCTTCAATTTCTTGTTCTACGTGCGGCATCTACCTTTTTTTATTTGATCTGAGATTACAAGTATTATTTTTTTTATTACGTTTTTTTTAATATTTCTCATCAGTAACATAGCAATTTTGAAGAACTTGCAAATGAGTGATTTAGATTTAAAAAAAATAAATTTTATTCAATTCAAAGTTGATCCTCATACAAAGTCTTTATTTAATGACTCCTTTAGCTAACATATTATAAACTTCAGAAAAAACTACTTGTTTTAAAAGTTGCCATATTAAAGATATTTAAGTTATTTCTAAAGTAAAATAATGATAAGTATTTTCGTTAAAATATAATGTTTAATTTGTTTTCAGTTCTTTAAGAGAACAAAAGGGAGCCCTCAGGAAGTTTAAAATTGAAAAATTGACAGAGAAAATTGATATTATAATTGCAGGAAAGCAGCAAAAGTTGAAATCAAAAGGAATAGTAGGTATGTCACTAATGTTTCCAAACAACTAGGTTTTCACAAATTATTCATTTAATTCAGGCTGAAATTCATACTGTTTTGTTCATTAGAGAACTCTTTAACTAGTTAAAAACACAGATTCTTAGACCTGAAACTATGTCATAATTTTCTATTTAATGTGTAAAATTTTTAAATTCACAGGGGTCCATTTAGATAAAGAAACAATATTGCAAGAAGAAATAAACAAATTACCAGATATTGCACCAGGCCATTTCCTAACACATTTACCTCTTGAACATAATTTAAGCCAAGGCAAGTATTCTGTAGGCGCTCATAGCCCAGTTGCACTCGGTGATTAGAAACAATCATCGAGGGTAAGCAACGATGGCGCGGTCAGTACCTGGATGGGTGACCGCTGGTGGCATGTTACCATGAGCGTCTCCGTGATTCGGAGGTCACGTTAAGCAGTCGGTCCCGGTTGTTATCATACGATAACAGTCGTGAAGCTTAGTTGGGGGCCTTCGGGCGGCTTAAAAACATCCAACGGCAAGATTTACGTAGCCACAACGTATTCTTGCGAGTCCCCAACCCGCACTTGGCCAGCGTGGGGACGTATGGCCTTAACCCTCTCCTTAGAGGAGACCCGAGCCCAGCAGTGGGACATTATGGGTTGTTGTTTGTTTTGTTCAAGTAGTCTGCAGCAGTAAATTGTTTGATGCTTCATGTTATTGTAACCACAGAGAGCCTTTTGACGCATTTCACCTTTCATCTTTAGGGAAAACCTATCTTTTAGAATCGGTCTGTTCAAACAATGTAACTATATTTACATACTAAACTTAGACTTCTATCAAACAGGATGTAGAAGTTATATTCAGTTAAAAAATTATAAATATCAATGTCAAATTCCATGCAAACTGTATGTTGGTCATTCTAATCTAATGCCAGTTACTGATTGTCAGTGACAATATAAGACAATGACGCTTGACGACTTGAACATGTTTGAAAAAACGAATTTTATATACTTTACCTGAGTTTGCAATTACTTCTCATTTGAATTACTTACTAGTTTTTGATAATTATTTCAGAAAGATTATTGGTCAGCATAGATGTGTTGTGTCCTAGTGTTCTTGACAAACCTGGTTCCATTAAATATCAGATTTTTAAGAAGTTATGGGAAAACGATTTTTACGTAACTAGTGGATCCAAATTTGGATGTGATTACCTTGTATATCCAGGTATTGTGTAGTTTTAAGATATTTAAGTCCTAAAATATTTTAGAATATGATTGTTAGGGTATATATATTTCAGAGGAAAAAAGGCAATCCGAACAGTAAACACTAGTTTTATTTGATTTTAGCACATTAAATTTGTTATTCACGACACCTTATTCAGAACAATTATAATAAATGATAGTCAGATTTACGTCTACGTAATCTTTTACAATTTCAAAAATAGGAAACTATCCGTGCTGGTTTGCACGACCATCGATAATGATGACTTTGTTGCCAAGTTTTTTAATTGCTGTTTAAAGAACGGAATTATTCTTTGTTAAAAATAAGAAAATAGTTTTTATTATGGACACTAGACTACTAATATAAAAACAAGTGTAATTATTCTTATTTAACCTTTTTAATACAATCTTTTTTTCTTTTTTATTTCGTTATTTTATAATTCATAACTGTATATTTTAGGTGATCCAGTCAAATTCCACGCCAGTCATATGATCAGATGTATTTGTGATCGAAGTGAAGGCTTTAGACCAGCAGAGTATATAGCACTTGGAAGACTCTCTGTTGCAGTTAACAAACTAGCTGTTCTTGCTTTTATTAATTCTTCTGGCTATGTAGAATTCCAAACAATGCAGTGGCATGAAAATATTTTAAGAAAGCAAATATGTAAAGAAATGTTGTAAATAAATCATAAATTCATTTTAATAATTATCTGTAATATATTTTACTAACCTCACCCATTATACCCAATCCTCATATTAGCTAGCTAGTAGTAGTTGTAAAATTGTATCGCATTACTTTATATATATAGTTTTTTTGTAGGGTCGTGAGTACAATCTATAATTTTTAGTGACCCAAAAGGTAAATTTAAAAATTGATACGATCCATACAACAAATGTGAATGCGTAAAGGTGCCTGTCTGTTACATCTTCACTCTAAAGCCGCTGAATTGATTTAGACTACAGTTAAAGTGGTAACTTAGATCCTGAAAATGAATACATCATATTTTTAATCCCAGAAATCATCCTACATATTAGTGAAAGTTTGTAATAGAATTATTGCCTTTTGAATATATTTATACAAAAGCGGTTTTTTCCTACCTAAAAATTACTACCATGATATCAGACTCTCCGGCTGTTCCGAGTCTGATATCATGGTATTAATTTTTCGGGCTAATATATGTATTAGTTCCTTCTATATCAAATTGTCGTTTTGTCGCCCTGGTGACTTTGATCTGAAATATGTCCTCTTTGGTTAATAATTCTAAATTCAAAGTCATATAACCATTTTGCTGTCATTCATTTGCTTTTATCCTCATTAGTTTTTCTTTAGCGTCGCTCGTCTCGCACAAGAGAAAACTTGGAATATCGCTTTATTTATAAGTACAAATTATACTATAGCACCAGTGCTGCAGAAACAGTAAACCGTTTGAAGGATTAACGACGTGTATGGCGCTGGTGTTGCAAAAAACAGTACGTTTTTGGTTCCAAAATTTCGTTCTGGATATTTCGGCCTCAATAACAGGCCCGTGGACGGCCGGAAACCAGAGTGGTTATTGAAGAATTAAATGCTTTTGTGCAAGAGGATCCATCGCTAACCAATTGAAGCAAATAGGAAAAATAAAAAGCTTGAACGGTGGGTACTTCATGAATTGAGTGAAGCGAACTAGCAAGCACGCGTCAACTGCTGCGTTACATTGCCAGTCGGCATAGGGAAGGGATTTGCCCCTGCCCCTCCCTCGGTACGCCCATGCGCTGCACAACAGACGGTTGCTAAGCTAGAGGAACTGCAATTGGAATGTCTGCGACATCCACCGTCTTCCCCGGACCTTGCTCCAACAGATTACCATTTTTTCCGAAGACTACTTACAAGGGAAAAAATTATCTCGGATGTTTCAGTTCAATCCGCCTTCAGAGAGTTTACTAATTCTCGCCCCCATGGGTTTTTTAGTAAAGGGATCAATGAACTACCTATGAGATGGAAAAATGCACAGATAACAATAATAACTACATACTTTGTGTAACGCACGTAGTCAAGATGGTGGCACACCAAAACATTATATTAGCACAAATTTCAAAATTCGAATGTTCCCGCAATACTCGAACCGGCGCCATTTATATCATCTGCCATTATCGATCATATTCATATTATTTACAAGCACAATTTACAAGCTGCTTTTGGGGAGTCTGCTCTTCCTGAGTTAGCAACAATTATCAGTTATGTGAATTTAAACGTGGTCAAGAGAACTTAAACGATGACCCCAAACTCCAACCAACCAAAAAAACCAACTGCAGTAACTCATGAAATGTCATCAGGGTAGGTGAATGGTATAGTGAAATTCTTTTTCACCAAGATATCGCGCCCAATTACACAGCTGCGACGGACTATTTGACAACTTTAGGGTATAAATGTTACCCCAACCTCCATACAGCCCAGATTTTTTTTTCCACGGTAAAAAACAGCTACGTGGACGAAAATTGAGCAATGCAGGCGAGACCATCGAAGAATTTCCGCAGTAATTTTTCGATCTCCTACAAGACACGTTTAGTTTTGAAAGCTAGTACCAGAATGAATTGGGATTGGAGGGAGATATTTAGAAAAGCTGTAAATAAAATTTTTTTTATATTCTAACCATGTTTTATTTTACTTTTTTGGCACAAGCCTACGTTATGTGACTAACTATTAGTAAAATAAATTTATCGAATTGGTTCAGTAGATCCAGAGATAACTCCCTACATCCTCACAAATTCACAAACTTTTCCTCTTTATAATATTATTATAAATTAAGCCTGGAGATGATTAGAGTTGTGGGAAAGGAGATTAAATAGGGGGTGGAATTGTGTAATGGGTTACCACATAACTTTCTTAGAAATAAAGAATCTTCCCTTCTTGATCGAATAGTTATCTCTTTAGGTGTAAAAAGAGTAGTAGAAGTTTGTATAGAGATCCTAAAAAATTAATGCTTTCGAAATAAAACTCAGTATAATCTTTCATAAGATTTAAGGAATGCTACTGCAGTTTTATAAGTGAGTAACTTTAGTAAAACCACTGTGATTAAACAAATGATTTCCTTTTTTACTCCAAGACGAGTCTTGTCTGCACGATCTCACTTGAACAACAAAAAATGTGAAGGTAAGTCTGTCTATTAGACTTTTTGGGCTAAACTGCTGAATCAATTCCTAAAAAATTTGACATGAAGATACTTAGATCCTTGAGATAGGAGATCGTTGGATCTTCTCAACGCCGATTGCGTCTTATCTGTAATGACATACGGAGCCGAAACGTGGACACTTACGGTTCGACTGGTCCATAAGTTCAAAGTCGCTCAGCGTGCTATGGAGTGGGCTATGCTCGGCGTTTCTCTAAGGGATCGCATCAGAAACGAGGTGATCCGACAAAGAACCAGGACATAACCCACATTATTAGCAAGCTGAAGTGGCAGTGGGCTGGCCATATTTGCCGAAAAACCGATAACCGTTGGGGTAAACAAGTTCTTGAGTGGAGACCGCGTCTCGGCGAACGTAGTGTAGGACGTCCACAGGCCAGGTGGAGCGATGATTTCCGCAAGACAGATGGCAGGAGCTGGATGCGAGAAGCCATAGATCGAGCTAAGTGGCGTGAAATTGGAGAGGCCTATGTCCAGCAGTGGACTGCAATAGGCTGATGATGATGATGATGATGATAGGACAGAGGCTACTCATTTATCTGATAACCATGGTACTGAACCACGGGCAAGAGCTAGTTAATATGTAAATGTCCATTTGTTCTGTTATGTACATTCAAATTGTATCGTATTGATTGTTAACCAAAATAATACCAGGATATAAAAATACTCATGAAGGATCCAAATATTTTTGTCCATTTAATTTTCTATAATGGGTTAAAATTTAATAAAAATAGTAAGTTAAGTACAACTAATTTTAGCATAATCGCAGATAAAAAAATAAGTAGTGTAAAAATAAGCAAAGCATGACCCACTAGAAAGTTTTAATTATTATTTTGGAATGGAACGTCATTTTTTATATATGTCAGTCAGATAGACAAACATCCAGAAAAGAAAATTTTAGGAGGTGTGTAACAATACTATACTTATACATATTTAATAGAAAATGGACGATCCAGAATTAGATAGAATCAGACAACAGCGTCTTGCTCAATTGCAGGCTCAACAAGGGGTATGTATGAGCCAACCGTACAAGTTAGGTTATACATACTGTTATAATTCTACGCTTACTACTATGCATATCTGAATATATTACCTGCACTAACAAATTTTCAGTGAATTAATAGAATAAAATAACCTTTGTTGTGTACCAATTCTAATATAATAGATAAATATCACAAGAAGTTGTAATGGGCGACCATATTTCTAAAAGCAACTTTGGTTAAACCAGTCAGCAGGAGATAAAGGAAACAAGGCCTAATATAGATATATGCTAGTAGGCAGTAGCTTAAATGTAGATACAATGCGTTTCAAATAAAAATGGGTGTGGATTTGTGACTAATTTCACTGGAAATGTAGCATTGGCATAACACCAAATAATATTATAATTAAAAAAAATAGTTTATATTTTTTCTCAAAAGCGTGGCAGACTATATGTACACCATACAAAAAGTACATAAATGCAGGGCAGGATGGCAGATTCCAATCCTATTCTTATTTGAAACACATTGCACATTAGTAAATATACTGTAGTATATGCATACATAAATTTAGGTATATATACAATTACAAACATACAAAATCCAAAAATAGGAAAATTCTAATAATTATTTTTTTTATTAAATTTATAATTATTATTACAATTACAAATAAAATAAGCCAAAATAATAAAATTCTAATAATTGAACTTTGTGTTAAATTGATAATTACTATTTTCCAGGGAACTGGTGATCCTAATCATGCTAAGAAACAAGAAGAAAGAAGGCAGGCAATGGAAGAAGCAAAACTCACAATTCTTGCACAAGCTCTTAGTCAAGATGCAAGAGCCAGATGTATGTATTAAGATAAATTTCTTATTCTTATTAGTTATGTATCTTACATAAATATATAAAATTATTGTTTATTTATGATATGTACCTATTTCACTTTTTTAATATTTTATTCAAAGGGCTTTGCCATTTTGTGACCACTTCAATCTAACCTAACTAATAAATAGATTTGTTAAAAGTTTTATTTAATTTATGCCTGTGTATTATTTGATACTTTTTTAAATGAAGTTTGTAGGGGACTTGACTGTTTCTCTGTCTATCCTAAATATTTTATTATGTTAAAATATGAGTTATCATAATCAGATGAGTCTTGCAAATAATATATTTTTTATTAATGATAATAATATATTTTATATAAATGAATACCCCATAAACTTCATGATATATGTAACAGTAATTCATATATTCATCTAAACACTATAAAACTCGAAAGATCAGTTTGTTTATCAATATTGACTAAACATTTTTGTTATAACTCGATTTGATTATTTTTTGTATTTAATTCGCAGTGAACACAATTAAACTTAGTAGGCCCGAGAAAGGTGCTATGGTTGAAAACATGATCTGCAGAATGGCCCAGATGGGACAAGTTCAGAACAAGATAACAGAGCAAGAGTTGATACAGCTTCTGGAATCGCTCAATTCACAGTTGCCTAAGTCATCCAGCACGGTTAAATTTGATAGGAGAAGAGCGGCACTAGATTCTGATGATGAAAACTTCTAGTATTTAGATCTTCTAGCTTTTTAAGACTTAATATACTTAATAAACAACAAAACCTGTCATTGCAATGCCTTAACACAATAATAAATGCTTATTTATAATGGAAATGTATTTTCATAAAAATATATTCTGATTTATAACAAAAAGATAGAGAGAGATTTATCATTTTATTTGACAAAGATAGTAAAATACATATAATTATCATAGTGGGAACAAATATCTTTTTTCGAAAAGTTCATAGTATAGTACTGTAGATTTAATGCAGAATCTCAGAATGTAATACTTAAAACACCTATAAAGCAGTATTAATTCCAATTAAATAAAATATTCTCACTTAAACATGGTATTTATAGAATGTTCAAAATGTGAAAGAAAGATTGTTTCACTTAACAATGTTTGAATCGAGTCGTTTTTCTCGTTATGTTTCACGCGTTTATTTACTTCCGTCTTTGATAAAAAAGAAACACTTCTGTTATCTATACCTACTTCTTAATTTTTTTGTAGATAGGTAATAAAACTTTTTATGCACTTCATGGAGGATTTCTCAAAATCTGTTTTGTAAGTTTTGGATACAAATCTGATATTTGACTCCTTATTAAACCTAAATAAGATGTCATCGACTCGTGAAAACTTAATTACATGGCGATTCGCAATATTATCTCGTTCCATTTTATGCCTTATGTTTTTATTGCTGGCATTGTATTGTAATATCGTCAAATTTAGGCTAGATTTAAAAAATTAAAATAGGTATATACTTATTTACTGAGAGATATTAATAAAGTGAAAAACACTAAATGGAGGGCAGAATGAGTGAGTTTAATTTGCATCGTCATCAGTGCCGGATTAAGGTGACTTAATGCA
Source organism: Hyphantria cunea (assembly GCA_003709505.1). Classification (NCBI taxonomy): domain Eukaryota; kingdom Metazoa; phylum Arthropoda; class Insecta; order Lepidoptera; family Erebidae; genus Hyphantria; species Hyphantria cunea. The sequence goes on from PKRV01002937.1 coordinate 248,636, forward strand.
AGCAGTATTCCCTTGTAGGCCCCCTATCCTTAAGTGAACTTAAAAGAATTAATTGAAAAGAAAATGTGAATATATGAAAACGTATCGTAGGTAGAATATCTATGTGCTGCTCTTTCTGCCCTTAGCCCATGTTGGATTGTGTCGGCACAGTAGATTTCACATGTCCTAAGATTCGGCTATATTTTTACGATTGGCCGGCGGAACATCTTACACAGCCAGCGTTGTTTTGCCACATTTGACCGTGGGTGGGAATGTTTATGAGTGAACGAGTCGTCTCTGGTTCACACCTGGACGGGATGCCTTAAGCAATTGCTTAAATAGCTTATAGGCTATTCCATGACTAATCGGCATTCACAAACGAGAAAGATCGTGTTTATGAATGCATATAACTAATAAAAACATACATCATCATCATCAGCCTATCGCAGTTCACTGCTAGACATAGGTCAGGCCTCTACAATTTCACACCACTTAGTTCGATCCTTGTCTTCTCGCATCCAGCTCCTGCCAGCTGTCTTACGCAGATCACCACTCCACCTGGCCCGTGGATGTCCAACACTACGTTTGCCAAGAATTCGTTAACCCCATCTGTAATCAGTTCTGCGGCTAATAAGGCCAGGCCACTGCTACTTTAGCTTACTAATCCTGTAGGCTGTGTCGACGACCTTAGTTCTCTGCCGGACCACCTCATTTCTGATGCGATCTCTCAGAGAAACGCCGAGCATAGCCCTCTCCATGGCACGCTCAGCGACCTTGAATTTGTGGACCAGCCGTGCCATGAAGCTCGGCTCCGTATGTCATGACGGGTTAGGCGCACTGATTGTAGACTGTGGGATCAACGATGAAAAGACCCGAGGAAGTTTCCCAAACGCTGCCCAACGCAGCTGAATTCTTCTGTTTACCCCATCCACAAAGTTGTTTCTACTTAACTGCAAAGCCTCCCCGAGGTACATATATTGTTGAATAACTTCAGAATGACACTGTGTACCGCGACCGGCTCTGGTTCAACACACGAGTGAGGTCCCTTCCAAGGACTTGTGAATTTATTGCATTTCAAATGATTGCTCAAATGAAAATAAAAGGAGTTTATGATTTTTTGGTACCTACATCATATAATAGTAAAAAAAAAACAACTAAAGTATTTCGAACCACCGCGTGTTAATGAATCTTAAAGGTATTATAGTGATTCTTTAAAGGATTCTTACTTTAAATAATCACTATAATTTTAAACAATTTATAACTTTGAATAATTTGTATTGTCTGTATATTAATACGTGGCAAAAACTTTGTACCTACCCTTTTTTACGAAAACTATTTGAACGAAGGAGTATAAAGTTTGCCACCATTAAAGTTTATATGGAAAAGGAGTGCAGAAAGCTAAAAAGTAAAACAATATCGACCAACGAGCGAGCACTAGTCAATGCAAATAAATAAAATTGTAGTGACTGAAATAAATAAGTGAAAATAGAATTTTCACTACATGCAGATGATTGAATGAATTTCTACAATGTTTGTTTGTCTATTTGTTCCGGCTAATCTCCAGAACAGCAATACCGATTCGGACGAGACTTGAACTGGCAGATAGCTGATGACATAAGGAGTAACCTAAGCTATTTTTTTAAACTGGCTATACCCCGCGTCGTTACGCGTGGTTCAGCTAATTCCTTTATAAATGAATAAAACTTTAATTTAAAATACATATTAACCCGGAAACGACTATAACAGTATTACTTATTGCATCAAACTTTATATTTTGATAAATTTTAACATTACACTTTATATAAGTACCTACATGTTTTCGTAACTCAAATGCATGCGCAGATTGACCTAGTGATTAGAAATCATCCCTGCTGAGACAGACTGTCAGAGATTTTTTTTATGATATAGGTGGCAAACGAGCAGACATATCGCCTTATGGTAAGCGCCTAAATTAAGTCTACCCCAGTCTGAGATCCTTTTCAAGGAGGTTTCAACTTCAGATACAAGAAGATTGTGAGTTTGATTCCCACCTAGGACAAATTAATAATCGTGTAATGAGCATGATCATTGGTCTGTGTCTTGGTGTATCTTTTATTATGTATCTATTTGATGACCGCCTCTGTGGCGCAGTGGTAGCGAATGCGACTGCTGTGCAAGAGGTCTCGGGTTCGATTCCTGAGTCGGACCAAATGTTTATATTATCTGCAAATATTTGTTTCGGAGTTTGGGTGTTTTCTATGTATAATATGTATGTATTTACAAAAAAAAAGTATATAAGTATTAATATCAGTTGTCTAGTACCCATAATACAAGCTCTGCTTAGTTTGGGACTAGATGGCGTTGTGTGTTAAAATGTCTGAACATATTTATTTATTTATGACTGAACATATTTATTTATTTAGTAGTATATAATTGCATTTTTAAGGAATCTGGTTCATCATCATCAGTATATCGCAGTCCACTGCTGGACATAGGCCTCTCCAATTTCACGCCACTTGGTTCGATTTCAGCTTCTCGCATCTAGCTCCTGCCAGCCGTTGTGCGCAGATCCGCACTCCGCCTGGCCTGTTGACGTCCCACACTACGTTTGCAGAGACGCAGTCTCCACTCGAGAACTCGTTTACCTCAACAGTAATCAGTTCTGCGGCGGAAGACCTTCTCGTAGTCCACAAATGCTAGACACAGGGGCTATACTCTTCTGTCTTCTGTATAATCTGCCGCAATGTGTGGATGTGGTCTCTGGTGTCATATCCGCTCCGAAATCCAGCTTGCTCCGGTGGTTGGAATTCGTCGAGTCTCCGCGCAAGACGATTCGTGATGACTCTTGAGAACAGCTTGTAGACGTGACTTAGAAGGAAAATGGGTCGATAGATATTCAACCTGGTCTTGTCATCCTTTTTAAAGAACAAAATGACCACACTTCTACACCAGGCCTCTGGGGTTCTCCCTTCGAATAGGACATCGTTAAAAAGCTTTTGGAGCTCCCTCAGTACGGGTTTACCACCAGCCTTTAACAGTTCTGTTGTAACGCCGTCCTCTCCGGGGGCTTTTCAAGAGCCATCTCGGGCATCTTGTTAAAAATTAACAATTTGGTCGTTTGTGAGACGCGACAAATTATTAATAAATAAAACCGAAAAATCGATTACCTACTTCTCCGTAACATATTAAAAATAATAATATTCATAATAAGAGCGATTAAAAGAGAGATCCAAATCAAAATTAATAACTCTATGATTAAGTATAAATAACAAAAATGTATTATTCTCGAAAGATAAATTAAGGAGGAAAAAGATAATTTTATAATTGAGGAAACTTATGTATACAAACAAAATTGTAATTTTTTACTGTTAATGTCTATTGCTTCACTTTTAATCTCTAAAAGTTTATTAATAAAATTTGGCGTCCCCGGTATGGCATGCTACGCTGATTTCGGCACGAACAGGCCATCTTGACCAGGTCGGTAAGTACTGGCCTCTACTAACGAACGGCGCCCGGGTGCAAACATTATTCTAGCGCCCCCTAGTAAGCGCGCGGTCAAAATCTAATAAAAAACGATCTCCGAGGGCTTCTTTCGGTGGTCCAAACATGTGGGGTGGTCGCAGGGTGATAAATCCTAGAAGAAGTGTTCTAGTACCTCCCAACACAATTCCAATATTGTATCGAGAGTGAGACGCGCGTTATGAGGTCATGAATTTTTGCTCGAAGTTCAACAGTTTAGGAACTCCTCGCGCCATTATTTGGCGATATTGAAGGTGTTCGTGGATGATATACTCTACACTACCAATACTGATGCTGAGTTCAGTAGAAATGTCTCGAACATTCATCCTATGGTTCTCGAAAATGAGTTTTGCCGGATCCAAGCGGCTCATTAATTACAATACGTTGTGCAACGGCGATCGGCACTTGACGTTCACTCAGTGGCGCAGTGGTAGCGAATGCGACTGCTGTGCTAGAGGTCTCGGGTTCGATTCCTAAGTCGGACTAAATGTTTGTATGATCTGCAAATATTTGTTTCGGAGTTTGGGTGTTTTCTATGTATAATATGTATGTATTTACAAAAAAAGTATATAAGTATTAATATCAGTTGTCTAGTACCCATAGTACAAGCTCTGCTTAGTTTGGGACTAGATGGCGTTGTGTGCTAAAATGTCTGTAATATTTATTTTATTTTATTTATGGCCGTAACACGCACGCGACACGTGCACTTACGACGAAAACTATGCCATACTGCTGTAACGGACCCAGATAGCACATGCTTAAGCCACGACCTTTAAAACATGCATATTCGGGCTTCACAGTCAGTCCGCCCCACCCATACGCACTGTACGTTTAATAGAAGAACACACGACCTTCTGATCACCTTGGGTGGTATAAACAAGCTAAAATCTACATCATATTTGAATCGCAGTTTTAGCTTCCCACATCTGTCAAATTTCTACATTAACAGAATTCTTAGGACCCGTCTTTCTGAATGATCGCAATCCAACAGCTTTCTACTATCATGAAAATTGTATTCTGTAAAATGCCTTGAGCCATATTAGACTAAATTTGATAGAACACCATTCGTCCCTTCAAAAGGTTACGGCAATCCACATCTTTTTCCATTCAAAGTATTTAGGAGACCGTTAACATAAGTATATCACAATAATACGTCACTTTTTGTTTTTTAAAATTAACTTGTAAGAAATACAAAATATTTTTACTTCAATCAAAATAAAATTCGAAGATGGCCAAATAAATATCAACTTGTAAATTACAACACTATCGTGTACACACGTGTAAGATTAGACAAAGATAACTATTGTAACTAACGTGATGCACAAAAGGAACATTTCAACATTTTGATGCTTAACTATCATTACTTTACACCAATAAGTCACCAGTAAAAGTTAAACTCCGGTGTGTTTGAACCGAGTTTACTTACTTACCGATGAAATTTTATGCAAAACTGTTTCAAATTGTCAAGAAACTTATTTTATTGAAACTTGACCCATTTATGAATAACTCCGTATGCCATACAAAATGTATGCAAACCGGAGTTCGTTTTACGTGCGGTTGAGGTATAACGCCCGGCGATGATAGGCGCGCTGCGCCCGATTCGACCTTGCGTATATGTTTAGCATTCGTGTGTGGCAGCGTTCATGCTGGCGTCTTTCGTTGGAGAATGCAAGATCGGAGACCCAATGATGCAGAAGGCTCCACAGTGTGGGTCACCATGTTGCATTGGCGCATTCACAATAAGTATATTTACAACTACTCGTGGATTCTACTTATGCCCTCTATCGGGAGAGTAGAGTCATCTTGGTAGGCAAAAAAGACCTAAATTATCTAATTAAATTGACGAAGGTATGCGCTTTTGGAGCAGATTTACCATTAGTTTTCTGAGGAGGTGGAGATCATGGATGGCTAGGATGACACTTAGGAGATTTGTAAAAGCCCTGGTAAAAGCGTAAGATTTTGATATCTAACACATTTTGACTAAAACGACCTGTTTAATAGACGGAGAGCCCATGTTTTTCATACTTAGCTTAAGTTTTGCCAACTGTGTAATTTAAATTATGAAAAGGTTTTTGAGATACATTCACGCGAAGAGGTTATATGTGTTTGTAGTAAACGATACTCTAAAAAGCCTTTTCTTGTTCTTCGCCAAAACTACACTTGCATTAACATATTTACTTACTAGCAATCTGCCCTGACTTTAGCCCGGGCAAAGCTGGAGCAATTCCTTATGGAATATATAATATATCCTATGTAACTCTGAGAACATGTACCTCAATGCCGAAGAATTTATAAAATCGGTTGAGTAGTTTGAGTTAAATCGTAACAAACAAATTTTTTTTTATTATTTTATAGGGGGGCAAACGAGCAGACGTATTTGATGGTAAGCGATTACCGCCTTCCGCAACACCAGGGGCGTCACAAGTGCGTTGCCAACCTTGGGGGATGGGAAGAAAGGGGCCCAGCCGCGAGGGGGCGACGTTACGCGTGTGCCTATTAAGAAGAACTAGGGTATTTTACAACGTGGACTAGCATCCTCAAGTGGAAGCATTCACTGTGGTTGGCATGAACTATGTAAACTTTGCCAAGAACGTACGTATCTCTCACGTCAGGATACCACTCAGTTACCGTTCCTTGTTTTCGCTGCTGAAATTGTTAGTTACTTGGTTCTATGTGAAATAACCTGGGTGTTTAACATATATCATAGTCCGATAAAAATATAATCTTCTGAACTTAATTTGAAATATGCTATCAACTTCGTCTCGAATCTGGAGGATTGTTTAAAATATCATTTAAATTCTTTTTGCAATGCAATGCAATGCAAATGCACTCGTTGTCCATTTTATAAAAAATATAATTCGCAAAATCGCTTCTGAAGTATATAATTGCAAATACTATAAATGTAGCAATCAGGGTAAAATTATTTCACTTCGTTATTTGATTGGATTTTTATTCTCGTACCCTCAGATTACAAAGAAACCCAGATGGAATGAACCTAATAAATATTATGACGCCATTTATTATTTAAGTGTGTGTGACAACCAGCAGCGACGCTGTAGAGAGACGTGCACCTGTGTGCGTGTAATGATATCATAAGCAGATAAAAGTCGCTGTTATTTTAATGTTATAATTAATTACTTTATTGCAAAGAATTAATTTTACCATTTTATTACCATTTACTACTTGTTAATTATGAATAATATTCTTTCTTTAAATTCCATAGTTATACCGTTAGTAACTCTCTCTCTCCTTATTATTCATATATGAGGTCTACTTAATAGTTCGTAATATCGATCATTCTGCATTTTTAAAATATGTTTGATGTGAAGCACAAGCTTAAGACATAAAATACATCAAGATTCAGAAAAACAATTAGTGAAATCTTCCACAAATTCTTAAAATATAATAAATTATCGAATAAGTAAAAACAAATAATTTCCCTAATTGAAGAAAGAAAAAAATTGCTAAAACTGATATCACAGCCAAATTACGATTGAGGTTTTGTGTTCCGACACCACCATATAATTATCGGGAAATAAATAGTAAAACCAACAAAATAATCGATAGTTACGTGTAAAAAGATATTCCATTTTTTTAGGAACTACTATTAGCGAGATCGTATTCGCTTTATGATTCGTGATTTTTGGTAGTTTCACATAATTTGCTTTGGTAGTTTCAGTTTCGTGTTCTGTACAGTCCATCTAGTTTTCTTTTATAATCTGAACTCGCACCTATATTTTATTGCGAAATAATAAGAATTAACACTGTATTCGGGTTTCAAAAATATATAATGGCGTAAATATTCGTGGCTTTGCAAAAATATATATTGATACTGTATCACGTCGGGGTCCCCAATTATTGCGTGTTTACCCAGGGAGCCAATTAGACGACATGTTGATTGTAATAATATTTTATTAATACTGACCCTGCACTGACTCTTACGTATGTATATATAACTAGGAACTACTGTTTACTTAAATTGCTAAATTGACAATATATTATTTATGCTTCCTTATTTAATAATTTACAATATTAACTGTTGTTTGACGGCACGTAGGTTAACTGAGTAAAGCAATTAATGTAGCACGTAGCCGCGTACAGATCTAAACTATTATAATACTATGGCTTCGCCATAAATATATTAAGTTATCTTTCGAAGATAGATATGTCATCGCTGATTTTATTGTAGATATAGAAGAATATCCCATTATTTTTATTAAATGTCAAAGGGTTTAGGCAGTATTTTCGTCGAGAAATTCCATCCGGTTTAATTTTTACCGACACCTTATACAAAATGTCGTTATATTTCAGCCAAGGTAGACAAAACGAAACAAGTTATATACCTACCTAAATCTTTTTTAAGAATCACTCTATCTATTGGTGAAAACAGTACGAAAATCCGTGCAATAATTTTTGAGGTTATCGCGAACATACAGACAGAGAGACGCAGCGGAGAACTTTGTTTTATAATATACAGTAATAGCAATTATAGTGACAGTGATGATGTGCGTACGTATAAAGACGTATTTGTTGAGTAATAATTAATTATCTATAAAGCGATTATCATTATTATCTTACAAATAAATCTATATAAACAGATTTGAAGGAAAGCTTAAGACACGATAAACTGTATCAAAGATTTGGGATTTTTCTACGATTAATGGGTACTTAATCAAGTAGCGCTAGCGTCAAAATTATCTAAATATTGATTTGTGATAGAAATGTGATTTTGGAATATTTCACAATGTACCGTCCATATTCTTAAATGTAATTGTATAAAAGAATATCATGAACAGAGTTCAATGTTAAAAACCTTTTTGGGCCGGTTTGATCGAAGCGATATGCGTAACTGGTGACCAACTCTATTTATTCCTTTGCGACTCTTCAGGTAAATAACAATAAATAATAAGAAATTTCCCGTTTTCGTAATGCGATTACGCAGATTTGCGATGCGGCCATGCCCCGCATCCGAGGTGGTCGATCTCCACGGAAGGAGGTTTACTGGTGGTCCCAGGAGCTAGCGGACCGCCGTGTAGCCCGTGCCTGGAGGTCCTACGAGAGGCGCAGAAAACTCTAAAGCTGGCCATTAGCCGCGCCAAAGACCAGAAAAGAATGTAGAAAGGAGATGTAGGAGAGTCTCGATCGTGACCCTTGCGGTTGCCCCTATCTTGCGGTGCGACAAAAGCTCCGCACGTCAGTCTTCCCTCCCCCCTTCCTTACCCTCTCTACGAAGACTCTCCAGCCCAGTTTCCTGCAGGAAGTGGTCGAGTGCCTTTTCCTGCATCAGTCGGAACACACACCCCCTTCGATTTCCTCTTTGGTCTCAGCGATAACAGGGGCAGAAAGGACGATGTTCCGCACGTGAGGGAATTGAAGATAGGGGCGGCTGCTCTACGGATACCTTCCAACAACATGGCCTCCGGGCCGGACAGGATACCAGCCCGATTGATGGCCCGAACTCTTGACTATATGTCGGACCGCCTTAGGCTGGTGTTGGACGCTAGCCTGGCATCCGGATCCTTTCCTAAAAGCTGGAAGAGCGGGAAGCTAGTCCTGTTGAGGAAGCTGGTCATGTTGCGGCATTCCGCAGGGGTGTGTCTTAGATCCACTCCTGTGGATCGTTGTTTCCCCTACACGATGGTCTCAGCCTGGGGATCGAATTTTGAGGAGGCGGCATGCCTGGCCACCAGTGGTGTCTCTCTGATGGTCAGGCGCATCGAGGCGTTGGGCTTACGGGTAGCCCTGTTATACCGCCTTCAGAAGGTATTGGCGGTTAGAAAAATACGCGGTTATCGCACCGTGTTGACCGAGGCGGTATGCGCCTTGGCCGGAACACCCTGGTGGGATTTGGAGGCAGTAGTACTCGCCTAAGTTTATCGACGGGTGGCTGAATTCCGGGTGGAGCCCTCTGCCTGAAGAGGTACGCGAGTGGCGTGAAGCCGCCCGTCCGGCCACGATGGCTCGTTGGTCCTACCGGCTAGAGGCTTATGTGCTGGTTTTGCCACCGTGGAAGCTCTCCAGCCGGTCATCCCCGAGTGGGCAGGGCGGCAGCACGGGACCCTTTCCTTCCGACTGACGCAGGTGCTTTCCGGGCACGGCTGCTTTGGGAAGTACCTGCACTCAGTCGCCAGGAGGGTATCGATTACCGCCTGCCACCACTGCGACTGCAGTGGAGACTCGGCCCAGTATACGCTTGCGGTATACCCCGCCTGAGTGCCGCGGCATCGATCCTTCACTGCAGTCATCGAAGGGACTCTCTACCGGCCATGGAGTGTATGTCGGCCGGTAGAGACAGTATTTTTGCCGTGGTTGCAACTTTCTGTGAAGATGTAATCTCGTGGAGGGAGGCGGCGGAGAAAACCGGGAAGAAGAACCGGGCGGCGGAGGCGTGCCTATCAGCGCCTCATGCCGCCCCGAGTGTGGCCGCGGATGGTCGGGATGGGATTTCCCTCCATCCGCTTCATAGGCCCGCCGCGAGGAGGCGACGTACGCTTGTGCCGTATGTCATCTAAATTGAGAATTTTTACCATCAGACGGTACCCTTCTATATAGTCTTTCAACATAAATTGTTGAGTGGAACTATAGACAGTGTCGAGTTGCTTGGTAGGATTCGTCTCAATGTTCCTAGATTGAACGCTAGAGCTCGTACTAGGTGAGAATATTTCTGTAGTCCTAAATATCATACGAATCTTAAATCACATTATTCCTTGGTCCGATTATTTGCAGCTTTTCGACTATATGCCAATACAATCGATATTAACTTCACATCCGTGTCTCGAATCAAGATAGTTGATACAGGAGGTGTAAGCTTATGCCTTCTCTGATCTATTTTTATCATTTTTTTCAAGTTTTATAACAGTATTTTTCAGCTCATATTGTTTTTTTTGTTCCTTCTTGATTGTTACTGCGATTTATTGGTCCTAGCTGTGCCTACCCATAAGTGGCGAGATGCTTAGTTCTAAGAGCAACTTTTTTTGTAATTTCATTGTAATAATGTACGAGCCGTTGGTGGCCTAGTAAATATTAAAAATAAAATATCCGCTTCAGTACGGGCAGGCGATGGAAGGGGTCTGGATGTCTTAATAATGCGGTTTCCGGATCCCTCGCGTCTCAGGCGCAGAGTGGCACCCGCCACAAACTCCGGTGGGGTAACAGCCCGTGGGGGTTTCCACACGTGAAAAATATGCAAAGTCCTCTGTGGCACGGGCGGGTAACACCGTCATCTTCCATATACCGGGCCGCCATTAAATTTCTTGTAAGAAAAATCCATCATCAGTCCGACACGGGAATGGAACCCGAGACATCTTGATCAGCAGTCGCTTACGCTAACCACTAGACCGACGAGGCAGTCAAACTGAATCAATCAATCAATACTCATTACATATAAACTTACAGGTAAGTCAGGTACCCGGTTACAGAAAATGAATATACAATTTTGTTATATTTTCTGTACCTTTTTATTAGGCATCCACACGTACTTATTAACAATTTCTGGCGCTGCTGTCAACTACACTAAGGCCCCACAAAAATGAATTGTCTACCTTTAGAGCATAAAAATGACATAAAATGTTAATTCTTGTATCTAATTGATAGGTAATCTAAATCACTGTACCAGTGCCACCACTGACCATATTTCCTTCTTGCTTGTGTATGGCTTAACGGCCTACGTAAAGCATAATATAAATATGATAATAGTTAACAGCATATATAAGTAATTGAGTATTAATTGATACGATCAAGCTTATTATCTGATTAGTTACATGTTAATTCTTGATTATAATATGCATATTATATGTATGAATAATGAACTAACCCTATAATTAAAATTAAATGATAAGACATTATCTGATAGGTAGGTCACAACATATTTGGGTTAATTTATTTTAATTTTGAGTTTTCCTCGACTAAATTCATCTATAATGTAGCAAGGGAGAGCCACGCTTCGGCATGCATGGGCTGGCTCGCTCGGAGTGATTCCATGACCTCACGGAAAACCTTTATGAAACAACGCCTACGCTGTTTCACCGAGTGAGTGAGGATACCGGAGGCCCATAATTCAACCCTTCCCCTCATCCCCCTCCCATCCCCCAAGGCCGGCAACGCACTTGTGACGCCTCTGGTGTCACGGGTGTCCATGGGCGGCGGTAATCGTTTACCATCAGGCGATACGTCTGCTCGTTTGCCCCCTAATCCATAAAAAAAGTATACAAGTAACACATTCAAATAAAGCTATACAATATTAGTCCGCTCCTGAAAGTAAGTCAATTTATATATACTTATACATAATTGTATAATATATATGTATAATATAATATATATATATATATGTATATATATATATATATATATATATATATATATATATATATATATACTTATACAATTATGTATATATAAATTATATATATAATTATTCTATATTAGGTATCTGTATGGTTTTGAGTACTGCAGTAAGTAGATATCTTATGTCTTTGTTAAAGATTAGGGGTGGATATGTAATTCGAACACAGATTAGAGTTTCCTTATTAATTTAAACGAAGATAGCTTACGGAAACTTGACAAAGAAACGCAAATTGCTGTGCAAATAATTGCCATGCTTGTTATGCGCACAAAATTACGGTATGTCTATAAAATTACGCGTCTGAACCCTAACAAAGTAGGGAAAGTTACAAGGGTTCTAATTAAAACCACTTTTGTCATGAATATGATGGGTCTTTGGGTATCATTAGTCTATGAAATGTGTAGGCTCATGTTTACGAAATTGCTTCATAACTTGTAAAGACACTCGCCTTATTCTCTGTCTGGTAAATATTTTAACTAACCACCATAAGCTTTATTGTTAAGTTCAGATAAAAAGCTTTTTTTTTGCATTTGCTGCTTTCCTATTGTGTAAAATATGCCCTGCTAAAAATAAACAGTTTCTTTGTATGAAATAAGACACTACAAAGAAAGCACAGTTACACCGCTTCTGCCGAACTTATTTATTCGTTATTATTGCTGATGACTATTTTTTATTTCAAAGAATAAAATAACATGGTACTCCTAGTGACGTTGCCCTTTTTTTAATATATATTTTTTAATATATCTTGGTAATTATTTTAAAAATATGAACGTTATCTGTACTAATATTATAAATTCAAAAGTAAATCTGGCCGCTACGCTTTCACGGCTAAACCACAACATCGACTTCGATGAAATTTGGCATGAAGCTACATTGATTCTTGAGAAAGCAGTTTGGCTACTTTTAACTGTGATAACCGACAAATAAGCGGGCGGAGCCGCGTGCTCAAGCTTGTGAATAAATATTCTGGATTTCCCGGTAAGGCTCATTGGTTACCGGCCGTGTGTAAGATTCACAAGGCTCTCACAGAGGTCGGCACCATCTTCAAGCTTCAGTTCGAGTCTGACATAATTAACTACCTCACTGACGGATGCCATCAACGGGAATTTTAGTACAGAAAAAAGGGGTGAAACTAATAGAATCCAGAAGCACCAATATAGGATATTGTAGATATCTACATAGCCTTTTGTTTTTTCATTAAAGCCTATTATTAGACAATTATGTATAAGTATTTATTAGGCATAAATGAAAGTAAAAGAATACAACTTTTTAAATATAAATAAAATATGTAGTAACTAAAGAACGGGATTTAATATTTGAAGTTGGTTAAAACGGTCATATGGCCTATTGTTTTATATCACATTAATCATTTTCAGAGATATTTCGTAATGTAAGAATAGGCACATTTTACATGTCTTAATTAGTCAAAGAAACATGTGTTGATTAAGGAATTATTGTTTTGAATCAATAAGACATGATTACAGCTATCATGATAAGTGAAACATTGATAATAACACCAGATAGTTCAAAATTGAATTTAGAAGTCATCAATGTTAAGATATTTAAAAATGAGGCGCAGAATCTATGTAGGTACCTACCTACGAACGTTGACGAAGACAAAAAAATCCGTATACCTACCTAGGTATACGGATTTTTTTGTCTTCGTCAACTACGATACCCTGCGTAGATCCCCTGGGGGATTTAGAAGCTATTTGTAACTTATTACTCCTCGCGATGCTCTAATTTTCTGTTTTATTGTCACCTCTCTCAAGCACAATTTTTTAAATATTTTGGTGGGGTAACGCACACGAATTAATTGGGACGGTAGGGTCAGCTCAGCTAAAATGACTCACTTGGTGAATTACAACAAAAGATTGCTTAGTGCTAATTTTCTGTAAGATCTGTCACTCTGTTCGAGCCTGATTCATACGTGCTGAAGCATGGCTCTCCTATATTCTCCTTCGTGGTTGTAGAAAAAAGTGTTTTTTTTGTCATTTTAGAGGTAACGTTTGAGCCTGTTTCCAAGGAGACTGATGGTCGTTGGAGCTACGGCAAACGTAGTGTTGAACGCCTTGCGGTACGATGGATCGACGACTTGCGGAAAATGGCAGGCAACGGATTGATGCGGACTGCTTAAGACCGGGATGATTTTCGCTCTTTGGGGCGGTTTTCCTTCAGCAGTGTACTACAAGAGGCTGAAGAATTAAAGTATGCTGTGGTGATGAGGCGCTCATAGCCCAGTTGCACTCGTTGATTAGAAACAATCACCGAGGGTAAGCAACGATGGCGCGGTCAGTACACCTGGATGGGTGACCGCTAGTGGCATGTTACCATGAGCGTCTCCGTGATTCGGAGGTCACATTAAGCAGTCGGTCCCGGTTGTTATCATACGATAACAGTCGTGAAGCTTAGTTGGAGGCCTTCGGGCGGCTTAAAAACATCCAACGGCAATATTTACGTAGCCACAACGTATTCTTGCCAGTCCCCAACCCGCACTTGGCCAGCGTGGGGATGTATGGCCTTAACCCTCTCCTGAGAGGAGACCCGAGCCCAGCAGTGGGACATTATGGGTTGTTGTTGTTGTTGGTGATGACTACTAAAATAAATAATTTTGAAAAAATATGTATTTGAATTTTACATTTGAACGTAGACGGTTTTACGTACGTGTAGCTTTTAACGAATACTTAAAGCTAAATAAAATACTTGACCAAGTCTTTTTTAAGCAATAAAACAAGTTAGTTAAAATCGACACATCTGTTAAGAAAAAATGAAAAAATATGCACAAAAACAAGTTCAACGAAAGAACAGTAAAATAAAGGAAATGGATAGTCGGTGATTGCAGAATGAATGAAATAAATAAATTTGAATTGTTTTCTCTTCGCTTTTTTTGAACACCGAATCTATGTGTTATTTTAATATCGTAATTATTTTCACCTTGGTTCCCCTTACTTTCCTCTTCCTAATATAAGAGGATTTTTTTTTCCGCTTTCCGTTATAATTTCTTAGCTTTCTTTCTCTTTCTATCTGTTAATAATTTACATATATGGTTCGTTTTGGTCCCAAAACACTTGCTGGCATAAGTCCTTTCAACTAAACTGTGTGGCATACTTTTGTCGAGTTTGTTAAGTAGAGGGAAAGTGAGGTGTGAATTTCAAACGAAACTTATCGTATTAAACAGGAGGTCCTGGGTGTTGATAAATAATGATTTAAATGCAATATCTGTATTTGATATATCGTTTATATCAAATTACGAACGAATGTTTTTGATTTGAACGCGGATATACAATGAATAATAATCATAAAAAATATGATAATTGTGTCGTATATCAATGGAAAAAATTTGGGTGTTCTAGAACCTTTCTACAATTACAACATGAATAGGGATTATGTTTGGATGTAATTATTCATTGGGTTTATGTATTGCATCTTTCATAGTTCAAATTCAAATGATTTGAAATCTATTTTGGTTATCAATGACGATTCTTTGCCCAAATTTGTGTGGGGGCGGCGTTATGAGTTGCAAGAACTAAGTACGTGAATTCCTTAGCAGAAAATGAGCAACAATGCTATGCTCAGTGGCGGGTTTACATATTTGCCGATAGTAGGCTATTAAATTAAATATAGATACAGGTAAACCCCCTTTTTTACAATAAAATTATCTCTCGGACCGTCCTTCCACCGGGGTTTACGGATAAGACCATAGTATTGAGGTCAATTGTTGGTAAGCCAATTATTGACAAGACCAAAATAATGCATTATATATATCATCATCAGCCTATCGCAGTCCACTGCTGGACTTATTTTATTATTATATATATATTATTATTATTACTATTTTATTATTATATATAGCATTATATATATCCTCAATGCGATAAAGAACAATTCAGCATGGTGACCCACACTATGGAGGCCTGGTGAGATGCTTTTTCTCGCCCCGCTTAAAGGACCCGGGATCATAGTGAGAAGGAAACACGTGCGCTGGTAGTGAGTTCCAGGTTTTGACCGCTCGGCACAGGAAGGAAGCACCGAAGCGATGAGTATGAGAACGTATGTTTTCCATTTTAAAAGGCGACTTCCAAGGCCGGCACATGTTGTTCTGTAGAGGAAGGGAGAGGGGGGGATCACTTGGAAGAGCTCTTCAGAACACTCACCATGGTAAAGGCGATAGAGGACTGCCAAGGAGGCGATATCTCTACGCAACTGCAAAGGCTCAAGGGTCTCGGTGGCTTCGGGACTATCGACAATACGGATTCCTCGCAGCTGCAATCGGTCAAGAGCGTCAAACAGGTACTGTGCAGCATCATCGCAAAGGTGAGAACAGTACTCCACGTACGAGCGAACCTGGGTCTTGTAAAGAAGACACGGATGCTCGGGCGAGAAGAACCGTCTCACCCTGTTTAACACACCTAGCTTCCGTGAGGCCGCTTTAGTGGCACTCTCAACGTATTCGCGTGGGTTGAGGTCTCGGCAGATATTCATGCCCAGGATAGCGAGCCTATCTTGTAATGGCATTTGAGTGCACTGAAAAGTGGGAAGGGGAAGGAATGGAGACTTTTTGACTGAGAACGCGCACACCTGTGTTTTCTTGGCGTTGAACTCGACCAGATTCCTACAGCCCCATTGAAAAATGCGGCCCAGAACATGGTCAAGTTGAGCGACAAGTTCTTGTCGTCTTCCTTCAACATCTGCTGGTTTGTCAGAGGGCTGTCCAAAATGTCATCCATGAACTGTGCTGTCGTCTGCATAACAATGAATGTTGCCAAGGGCTAACATGTCATTGACATGCAGAAGGAACAGTGTAGGCGACAGGACGGAGCCTTGAGGTACTCCGGCAATAATCCGCTGATACTCGGAGGCCGCACCATCGCAAAGGACTCTGATGCGGCGCTGGTGTAGAAACGCGGCAGTCAAATTGCAGAGTTTTGGGGGCAAACCGAAAGCCGGTAGCTTGGAGAGAAGCGAACAGTGCCAAACCCTATCAAAAGCCTTGGCCATGTCAAGGCTGATGGCCAAGGATTCCCCATGCCTGTCAATAGCCTCACCCCAAAGGTGTGTGACGTACGTTAAAAGATCACCCGTGGACCGGTTAGGTCTGAAACCATATTGACGATCATTTAATAGGGAGTGATCTTCCAGGTAAAGGACCAGTTGTTTGTTAATTATCCGCTCAAACACCTTACAGATGACGGAGGTGACGGTTATCGGGCGGTAGTTGGCAGGATCGGAGCGATCGCCTTTTTGGGGTGGGTTGAATATTCGCCTCTCTCCAAGCTTCCGGAACAGCTCCCGAGGAATACGACTGGCGATACAGGCGCGCCAATACCGGGGACAACTCTGGTGCACAGTTCTTAAGAACCACCGCTGGGATACCGTCGGGTCCACGGCTTTCCGGACATCGAGTGACAGAAGCTCCGCACGGTCATCACTCATCCGGAGGCGAATATCCTGCATAGTAGTGTTGCTAGACGGGATGGTAGGTGGGGGTGTGCCACGGTCATCGATTTGGGAGTTAGCCGCAAAGAGATCAACAAGCAATTCCGCTTTCTCCTGCGGATGGTGGGCAAGTGATCCGTCAGGATATTTCAGCGGTGGTAGCGAGGGATGACAGAAGTTGAACTGCACGGCTTTAGCCAATCGCCAGAATTTTCGGCTACCCGTAGGGTATGCAACGAGTTCTTGACCAAGCCTCGCAATGCGCTGGGCATCCGCTCTGATGTAAGCCTTCCTGCATTCCCGTGTGGCTTTGTTAAACGCTGCTTTAAGTCGATCAACTTCGGCCCTTGGTCCAAGCGTGGTAAGCCGATTGCTTTCGCGCAACAGCATGGGCACATTCGCGACTGAACCAATGTCGGTCGTTGCGCTAGTGACCTCACTGTACGGAATATAGTATTCCATTCCGACAGTGATCTCGTCAGCCACGGCGGCCGCACTTTACAATAGATCTTTATCTTTAAAGCAGCGTTGAGCCCACGGAATGGATGCAAAGTAATCCCGCATTCCATCCCAGTCTGCCGACGAGTAGTGCCATAAACGTATTTTTGCTGCCACTCGTCGTGGAGGGGCAGCAAGCGGCACCGTGGTGGAAACCAGGCAGTGATCGGGGGATCCCAGAGGGGCAAGCACCGATACACTGTACTGCGCTGGATGACTCGTCATCAGTAGGTCCAGCAAGGAAGGCGCTTGACTCGGTATGTCTTATATGCATGTATCTCCGAGTCCCGTAGCCGTTAATGGCGTTAATATCGAGGTTGTGCAGAAATACGTCTATCTTGGCCAAACTATCCAACTTGGCTAGCACAGCTTCGATCAGGAGGCCGATAGAAGAATTGGTCTGGGCTGGGCGGCATATGGGAAGCTTCGTCATATCTTCGAGTCGTCAATCACGCAATCACTGAAAACCAAAGTTTTCAACCAGTGTGTCCTGCCCGTAATGTCATATAGACCCGTTGAAGCTCACCTTTGGATCGGTCTATAAGTTTAAAGTAGCTCAGCGTGCAATGGAGCGTGCGATGCTGTTTCTCTTGTTGATAGAATTCGTAATGAGACAATTCGAAAGAGAACTGGTGTAACCGATATCGCACACAGGATCAGCATGTTAAAGTGAAAGTGGGTTGGTCATGTCTCCAGGTGGACTGATCGTCGCTGAAGCCGACAAGTGATAGACTGGAGACCACGATTAGGCAAACGTAGTGTAGGGCACCCTGTGGCACAATGGACCGACGACTTGAGAAAAGGCGATGGATGGATGCGGACTGCCCAGGGCCGGGACGGTTGGCACTCTTTGGGGGTGGCCTCCGTTCAGCAGTTGACAGCAATAGACTGAAGAAGTTGGTAAGCCGTCCTTATTGGCCTGATCGCACATATTGACTAAAGCTGCATGTGCCTCAGTCCCTTTTCGAGAATCTCCACTTAGCTTTTTGCAAAATATGCTTTAGATCCTTTTTCTACAACAGTTGGTAAATACATCCCTGTGGTTGGCCTTGATCTTGTTTGGAATCGTTGGAAAGAATATGGAAGATGTTCGTGGTTCAACTTAGCTGCCCTTTTTTCCCTAATAATATAATAGATGATCATCGATGTGGTTATGTCGAACTTAGATCAATTATAACACATCAAACACTACCAAAAAAGTTGGCCCAAATTTGCCGCCCCTTAAAAATTCACCGTCCTAAGCTCCAGCCTACTTAGCCTTGTCGTAAATCCACCATTGGCTATGCTTTAACACCAACCGCATTTCTACACCACCTCAAACTTCACTCGTAGATAATGCCTCGTAGAGTATGACTTTCTACAAATAAGCAAATAATTTACTACTCGAAGCAATTTTTAATAACATACTAATGCAATTTTACTAGTGTCTGAAACAAACTATAGAATTATTTGAAAAGTTCACTGCAGGTAACTATCATCTTGATAGTTACCTGCAGTGAACTTTTCTTCTCTTGGTTTTTCAGTTCTGTACACGTTATTTAACGTTTATGGAATAAAAACGTATGGCCTACATGCTTATGTCTACTACGCTTTATTGTTTTTTGGCCTTCTACTGCAATTTAATATGAGTAAACATATTACATATTTGTTACTGTTACGCATTACGTAGTCTTGCTGGTAATATGTCAAAAGTATTGTTATACAGTTTACAAAGCTCATTCTAAATTAATTTGTTTTTATATATATAGTGTTTTATAAATACGCTACACTATCTAACTTAACATGTTTATCTTTACGTAAGTTTTTACGATAATAAACGGTGAATAATGGATTATGATTGTTATTTTATTGATAGCTAATTAGGTATTAAGAGAGAAAAAAAGAAAAAAGAAAGGAAAACAGAGCTAGCAACTGACGTGACTTTATTCAGTTATTAAGGTCATTACATATTTGATACGAAAAATAAGCAAATGCTCTGACGTGCTCAGCTCACATAGAATGTTACTTTTTTATTTTATCCAGCTATGTTTAACTTGAGCCGACGGAAAATCATACACCGTAACCTAGGAGCCAAGACCAGATGTATCCTAGTAAATAAATCCTTAGCACCTTGATGAACACCAACCCATATACGGCTTGTAGATGACTTCCCTGTAACAGGTAAATTATCCTCACTCAGGGTGCGAGAGAAAGTAATGTTGCTAAAGTGTTCCTCGACAGCCATGTTTAGCAATATTATAGAGGTCAACATTTGGATGGACCTAATCACGTCAAACAGTAAATTTTTTACAGCGATACATTATAACCTGATATGTCCTACCTTCCTCTGAGTCTTTTTAAACGACTTCAAAAGGAGGAGGTTCGCAATTCGACTGTATTTTTTTATGTTTATTACCTCAGAACTTTTGACTGGGTGAACCAAATTTGATGATTCTACTGTAGCTTCAATTTAACGTTCATAAATGTCACTTAAGCGACTTAAGAAAAATAAGCGTGACCGAAATAAAGCGGATGTTGTTGCCAGCATACTTAGAAATTGACCCTTGGTTGTAAGTAGAAGGAGTAGACCCAGGAAATGTTAGCGTGACGTAACGGGTAACATGCATGTTACTGGTCTCACTACTAAGGTTGTCAAATACATGGCAAAGTGGTGAAGAAGACCAATAAAACGGACTCCGGGCTCCAAAGAACAAACTTTGGATGCAATCGGGAATAACATAAAGATGATGATGATTTTACGATGATATTTGATAAATATTTTATCGTTTCCAATTTTTTCAAACTGTGAAATAATTAAGGTAGAATTTAAGAAGACAGAAAACAAAAATTAACTAATGTTGTAACGAACTGAAATTATGAAAATAAATGTCATGTCAATTCCTCGTTAGCCATCAGAAGCCAATCTCAAATAATCTTGGAAGTAATAAAGTATAGGAACATGAGAAAAATATTGACTACGAAAACACTCATCTTCCTAGATGAGTGTTTTCGTGGTCAATATTTTTCTTCTTAATTCTTTTTGGATGGGTTAAAATTACGATGAAAGCAAGTTAATGTAACGAAGTTGTTTCTATAGAACTAAATAGTTATGAGTGTCAGTATAAAGGTAGTAGAGCTACGCTGATTATAGCACGTACGGGCCGGCTCGACCGGGGCGATATTGCTCTCGCACAGAAGATCAACCTAAAATTACAGCATTTGAGCTATTGTGTTTCGTTGGTGAGTGTAAGACCGGAGGCCCAATCATGCCGAAGCATCACTAGGTCGCCATGATGTGTTTCGCCATGCTGCATTCTCTGCATTCGCAACGAGTATGGTGACCACCACTCTTGGATTCTGCCTATGTTTTTCACCTGGCAAAGTAGAGTCACTTTGGCAAGCCCATACCTTAACAAGGGTGTAATTTTTGTTGTGTAAAGTCCTAGAATAATATTGTTTTATTATACAATGTTGACTGCTGAAGATTGAGAGACGGTATTGTATAAAATTTATGGTATAATTTATAGGTACAGAGTATAAATGCAGGTGGTTAATCGTTATCTAACTTCTTTTCCTCAATATATTTGTAATTAATGCAATAATTTCTTCTTCTCCTAAATTACTCGACTGTTCCCCGTACTCCTTCTCTTCTTTGTAAAATGCTTTTGGATATTACGGCAAAATATTGATTAGATTGAGGATATGGCAAAAAGAAAACAGTAATTTGTTAAAGAAAATAATTTTACTTCTCTGGACTGCCATGATGACGTTACTTCATCTACTAAAAGACAGAGAAAAAAGAGAACAAAGGGAGTCGTAAAACGTGATGATGTTACTATAGCCTATAGTCATTAGCCAGGTGCGCTAAAATATTAAAATGTACCAGTGTTTGCGCTACAGTTGTGTTTGCACAAGCGAAGCGCAAATGCTGCTACACGTACTTGTCTTTTTCTGCCTAAGTCCAGTGAAACGGAGTGCTTCAACCGGAGACAAACTCCGGTGCTGCTAGAATCAGGAATATCGTTGAGGATCTCTGGAAACGCCCTCTTAGTGAAACATGATTTTTCGATGAAGACGTGGTATATGGGGGCAAGACTTAACAGTTTAAAATAAGACTTTTCTCCCACTTTAACAAGACTTTTTGGGTTTAAGTAGTAGCTGATGAAATAAAGTTTAATATTGACTGCTTCTAAATACTACTACTACAAATACTAATACTACTATATATTGAGAAATTGGGTGTAAATGTAATAAAAAATGAAACTTGAAAAAATTGTTGATAGTTACGCAAAAAACAATGAAAATGCAAAAAATTGTTGACCGTTACGCATAACTTTAGGTATGATAAGAAGGTATTACTATTTGTTCTGCGGAGTTAATATTGATTGATTAAACAATTATCAAAATTAAGTATATACTTTATCATATTTGTGAGAATATATTAAAGAGTCGCCATAGCCCTCCTGGTAGTAGTGTAAAATGCTGCGGGTGATATTTGTGTTTGCCGCGTTAGTAACGCTGGCTTCGGCCCGAGCGGGCTCTCTCGATGAAATCATTTCTAAATTTGATGAGAGTGCCGGGGCTAGACTGAGTCCACGGTATTCGGACGATATCATGAGAGATGCCCGTTTAAATGTAGTAAGTGATTTATTATTATTGTTACCTCAGACCTCCATTTTTGGATAATTATTTTTTATTTTGGTAAAAAAGTGAAATTTCCAAGCAATTAGTTGATTACATACATCTTTAGGGTTATCTGAAACTTTGAAGTATGATGATAATTATGACATATCGTCAAAATTGTTGAACTTAAACTTCAATATTTTTTTTCAGCCAGATCTTATTAAACAATACGGATACCCAGTTGAAGTACACCATGTAACAACTGCGGATGGCTACATCTTAGAAATGCACCGTATACCTCATGGACGGCATAAGAACAATGTACCTGATAAAAATAAGCCCGTAGTGATTTTACAACATGGTCTGCTATGCTCCTCTTCTGTATGGGTTCTGATGGGCCCAAGTACTGGTTTTGGTAAGTCTTAGAGATTTTTGTTAACATCAAGCAGTGGAATATTATTGAAAATCATCAGTAGAACCGTATTAACAATAATATTCATTACACACAGGATACATCCTGGCCGAGGAAGGATATGACGTATGGATGACAAACCTCCGTGGTAATAAGTATTCTCGTCGCCATGTTAGATTAAATCCTGATTCGAGATTTAATGTTGATTTCTGGAGGTATTCATGGGATGAACATGGCAACTACGACTTACCTGCTATGATTGATTATGCACTGGCCCACACTGGAAAGGAGAGGCTTCATTATATCGGCCATTCAATGGGGACTACGAGCTTCTTTACAATGGCATCACTGCGTCCAGAATACAACGAAAAGATCATTACTATGCAGGCGCTCGCTCCTGTAGCTTACATGGCACATAACCGTAATTTATTACTGAACGCCATTGCGCCTTTCGCGAACAACATTGAGGTTAGTAAATGAGACACGACTACCAGCCTTGAGTCTTCTTTAAACTTAATATTAATTTATGCATAAAAGTCCAGATTTTAGATGGCTAATTTGACTAAGTTCAAGTAATAAATAATTAACAAATATTTCCGACATCTTACACACATCGCCATCTAGTCCCAAACTAAGCAGAGCTTGTACTAACCAACTGATATAAATACATATATTTTTTTTTTGTGTACATACATACGTATTATACATAGAAAACACCCAAACTCCGAAACAAACATTTGCAGATCATACAAACATTAGATCCGACCCGGGATCCGAACCCGAGACCTGTTGCTGCACCACCGAGACAGTAATTTAAGTTAACATCACATTGCTATACAAAACTCAAGTACATATTAATTTGCTAAAATCACTTATTCATTGCTTTCAAGTTGTACAGAAGGTAATAAAAAAAAATTAAAATATTTTAGTAAAATTCACATCTCAAGTATTCCTTTTCTAAACCTATTGGCTAATATAGGGAATATCGGCAATTTTAAGAAATATATAGAATAACCGAGCCGATAATCATGGCGTACGCTATACCGTTCCAAGTTTTACATTATCTCACCACTATTACGAGCCAGTCGGGTACACCAGATTGGTAGAATAAAACAAAATATTCCCTTTAGACATTTATTGATGTGTATTATATTTCAGAGCATAGGAGCTATCATTGGTTACGGGGAATTTTTAACAAGTAGAGAAGTGTTCACTTGGGCTGGTCAGGCCTTCTGCAGTGATCAGGTTGTCTTCCAGCCAATTTGTAGTAACATGATATTTTTACTTGGTGGTTGGAATGAGCCACAACATAATGCGGTAAGTGAAAAGTCCCTGTCTCTGACAAAAATAAAATTGTTAATAATATTGTAAATACGTATATTGCATTAATGATGCACCTAAATGTGTCCGTAAAGAAACTGGCGTCATGTCTCATCAATACAATACCTGCCGGACCGTGGTGCTGGAAACTAGATAGGGAAGTGGTACATTTGCTGATCGGGTAAAGCAGTTACTCCATAGTTCGGTGTATCTCATTTAGAATGGCATTGAAGTAGGTTTTTGATTCACTTTTATGAAAGTGTCTCACGTTTTGATATATACCATAAAGATATAAAAGTCTTCATTGGATACGGGAATCGTATTTTGCACTTGAAAGAAGTAATGGTATTATAACCGTAATCGTCTTATTTCTTTTCCACCGAGCCTGTAAATTGTGACTAGCAGTCAGCTGTGTGATCACTATTTAGTACTATTTAGCGTTCTTTTAACATCTGTATTTCACATTCATCATTGGCTAATTTTAAACTATTTCTACTCATGGAATGGAATTCAATGCTATTGCAGCCAGTAGGATACTTTACGTAATAAAAGATTAGGAGATTTATCTTCCGATAGTCATTCGAACTACAAAAACTATTATTCTTATATAACAACCTGAAATAGGATGTGAAATGTGTAGGATTGTAAAGTGTTCACATACAATATGAGCTCACATAATAATTATTTATTAACACATTTTTGTAAGTAAATCAAAAGTTAGTAGTGAAATAATAATATTAAAGTCCTTATAATAATTTGTATTGAAAATTTTCCCGACATGATCGCTTATTGGTATTTTTAATATTTCGCACATTTCACACACAACGCCATCTAGCTTTAAACTAAATATTATTATGCAGGCAGTATTATGACAGCTAGATTCATTGATATTATACTTACTTAGTTTAATTTTTTTTTGTAAATACATACTTATTATACGTAGAAGACTTCCAAACTCCAAAACAAATATTTGTAGATGTTACAAAAGTTTGGTCCGAACCTGGTATCGAACCCGAAATCTCAAGCACAATAGTTGCATACGCTACCAATGCGAAACCGCGGCAGTCAATTTTATTGATAGGTTTTGTAATATTTGTAGTAACATACTGAGTGAGTGACAGATTCTATGTGTATTCGTATGGAAGAGTCGACCTTTAAAAATGGAATCCTATTTTACTAAAACGTATTTAATTGCTTTCAGACTATGATGCCAGTTGTGATGGGTCATATGCCAGCCGGCGCATCAGTTAGACAGTTAGCTCATTATGGCCAAAGTATTTCCGGCAATGAGTTCCGGCGTTACGACCAAGGCAGTGTTATATCAAATTTATTAACCTACGGTAGAGCAACGCCACCACAATATGACCTTCACAAGATTACTGCTCCAGTATTCCTTCATTTCTCAGACAATGATCCTCTTGCTGAGGTCCCAGATGTACTAAGGTTGTTCAGAGAACTTGGAAGACCCATAGGACTGTTCCGAGTACCGTTAGCTGAATTTACTCACATTGACTTTATGTGGGCTATTGATGTGAGAGAATTACTCTACGACAGAGTGATTCGTCTTATGAAACAAGTGGATATTAGTGGTGTTAATAGTATTGACGTCACTAGATTTTAATATATTTCCAGATCATTGTAAAAATTGGTAAAGTATATGTATGTATAAATCTTAAACAAAATTTTGTAGCACGTTACTTGCGAAGAAAACGAATGATGCACACGAACATAGCTAAGAGTTGATACTTACAGAGATGATAAAAATTACATTATTATCCATAAAATGAGATATTTAATATGTATAAAAAGTGTTTTAATCACAACAGATGGATACAGAGGATATATCCTACGATGATAAATAAAATGTTATGATTTCCATTCGTTTTTTTTTTTATAACTGAATTTAATTGCTTTGCTTAAGGCCTAGATTTTGTCCACGGCTCTGCCAGCCTGTTTGTCGGTTGTCGCGATAAAAAGTAGCCTATGTCCTTCCTCAAGAATTAAAGTATTTGTATTCCAAATTTAATTGAAATTAGTGCAGTGGTTTGGCCGTAAAAGCGTGACGGACAGAGTTACTTTCTGTTTTTTTTAAGACAAATCCCGCTAAAATCTACATGCCTGTGTCGCGGGGGACTTTACAAACGGACTCAAAGTACCCCCAGACTCGGAACAAGAATTTATTGATCACACAAAGTGTTGTTCCATGTAGGATTTGAACCCACAACACTTGGCGCAGTAGGAAGCGGTGTGGAGACCGCTTAAACCACTAGGCCAATCGTGCAGTCTACGCATTTATAATACAAATATGGATTACTTTTGTTTTATTTTAATAATCATTTTGTTATTATTAATGTCTCATTTTTCGAGATATTAAAGTTATGCGCTAGGAAGAGACGCAAATCAAATATAAATTAAAGTTTTTAGCGTAGGGCGATCTGAATATTACTTTCCTGTGTTCGAAATAAATTGACTATATATAGAGACTATAGCCCAGTTGCACTCGGTGATTAGAAACAATCACTGAGAGTAAGCAACGGCGGCGCGGTCAGTACCTGAATGGGTGACCGTTAGTGACACGATACCATGAGCGTGATTCAGAGGTCACGTCAAGCAGTCGGTCCCTGTTTGTCTTCATAGGATAACAGTGTCGGAGGCCTTTGGAAACATCTAACGGCAAGATTATGTCACGTAAGACACGACGATGTCTTACCAGACCCCAACCCGCACTCAACAAGCGTGTGGACGTATGGCCTTAACCCTCTCCTGAGAGGATGCCCCAACCCAGAATTGGGACATTATGGGTTGTTGATGAGTATCGTTATGTATTTAGGACTCTTAGCTCCCTTTTTATATTAACAAATCACAAGAAGGAAAAAATTCTAAGTTTTAGTTGCCAAGTCTTATAAAGAAATTCTACTGAAAACAAACAAACTACTTCAGACTAGCTACAAGAAACAATGGTCTTTCATAGAAGGAACAGAATGAAACATTTTTACTTAAATCTTTGTGTAACTCAAGCGTACATTTACAATTTTTCATTGTTTTTATCAACATGAGTGATTCATCAAGATTGTATAATAGAATTCAGTATGTTTACAATTTTTAATTATATAGATTTTGGTCAGGTATGCTGATCATCTGCGATGATAAACGTTGGTCGATTTAGCAGCTATCTAGAGATTATTGAAGTTTAACATTTTATAAAAATATTTATGCAATCAAAAAAATATTCCTGTTACGGAGTTTCCTCCTTGAGTAGCGATAAATGCGTTCGGTGCTATCGATTGTGAGTGCCACGTGCGCAACTTTTGTTACAAGCCGAAATTTTCAGCTTGACGAAACAATTTCTAAATTTAATGGGAGCGCCAGATTGAATTCAAGATATTCAAATAGCATCCAAGAAGATACCCGTTTGAACGTGGTAAGTAGTAAAGTGAATAAATCAAGCAATTTCCAACCTCCACATCCCTACAACTTGTTAACTTATTATTTTTATATACGGTTAATATATAGAGAACACTGATGAGCTGTTAAGATGTGAGTTACATGGAACGCATCTTCTCCGTCATTCTATAAGTTTTCCTCTCCTTCAAGTCAGAACTTATTACAAAACACGGATATCCAGTTGAAGTACACCATGTCACTACTGAGGATGGTTACATCTTTGAGTAGCATCGTATACCTCATGGACGTGATAAAAATAATGTACCGAACAAAAATAAACCAGTATTGATTTTACAACACGGTCTGTTGTGCTCGTCCTCTGTGTGGATCCTTACTGGTCCAAGTTTTGGTTTTAGTTAATTATATACACGAGTTTATAACTAACTAAAACCAAAAACTTACAAAGCTATACATATTGTAAACTTTATTGTTAACAGGTTACATCTTGGCCGAAGAGAGATATGACGTTTGGCTAGGCAATTTTCGTGGTAACCGCTATTACCGTCGCCATGTGAAACTAAATCCCGATTCTAGATTCAACACTGCTTTTTGGAGATATTCATGAGACGAACACGGTAACTATGACATACCTGACATGATTGATTAGGTACTGGCTCACACTGGAAAAGAGAAGCTTCATTATGCGTCAAAAATATAACGAGAAGATTATTTCTATGCAGGCACTTGCTCCGGTAGCTTATATGGCACATAACCGTAATTTAATATTGAATGCTATTTCACCTTTGGCCAACCTTAGGTAAGTTAAGATAGGGTATAATACGAAATTAAAAGTAGTTCTTAGATTTGGAATATAGGAAGCGGTAGTTAAATGGAGTCGGGCCATGAGCTTTTTGATAGGCGTTTTTCCAAAATGCTTTTCTCCAATAGAAACCTTAACTCTCGCGATGCGTGGTATCGCATGGTGTGTAATAGACACCATGAGTGCGGGAGTCGAGGATAGCAATTTACAAAGTGAAACAATTTAAGTGCATTTAACTCCCGCATCTAGGCTATACCTATACCAGTTTTTACTAAACACTGTTTCTTTAGCCTAAGCCTTCTAAGCCTAGCTTTTATGGAATGCATTGCTATTGGATACTAGACGAGAGCAATCCACCATTTCAAAATTTCGATGCCCAAGATATATCTGCAACCATAGTGTTATTGGTAGAAACATTTAGTAAACATGTATATTTATGTTTGTACGTATATACATATAAAGACAAAAAGGACCTTTCCATGAATATATTTACTATTATTTTAAGGTATTTATTGAATATTCATGTATAATGAGCATATAAATTAATTTATTGCTATTCTCACCACTTATTGCTATTTAATATGTCATGGGTACCTATAATCACCTACAGCCTTCAGTCCATTGTCAGACATAGGCCTTTCATATAAAAGAAGGTTTTGTCTCATAGATCTTCTTTTCTTTGCGTTTGCTCCCTTAGTAGCCAATTCAATACCCATAGGATTAAAAGCGGTTGTAACAGCCCGTATTCTTCATCACTCACCACACGAACTGGGTACCTAATGTACTAAGTGAAATATTATTATTTTTTATAGCTCCGATATACTTGTAATATGAGATTACACTAAGTGAAAATACTTTATAGATGGTTTTCTCTATTTTTTTAAAGTTTTGCATCGTTCCGAAAATCCCGGTGTAAAAATAAAGTATTTTATTATCTATCTTCAGATGTGTGATTTCGATGTATTTTGTTTACTTCCTGTAATGATTTTTTGATTTGATAAAAATGAGCGATTCGGTAATATTTCAGACATAAAGAGGCATTATTTATTGGATATGGAGAATTTTTGACAAGCAGGCAAGTATATTTTGGGCCGGTTAAGCTTTCTGTAGAGATGAAGTCGTATTCCAGCCAATTTGTAGTTACGTTATGTTTTTGCTTGGAGGTTGGAACGAACTATAATATAATACGGTATGCTAATGTTTATATATTTTTAAAAATTTTTTTCATTTTACATTTTTTGGAATACCAACAGCATATAAATACACTATCTAGATCCTAAAATTAATAACTACACAGCTATTGACGGCATTCGCAAATAGGTTTTTAAACATGAAGAAATACATAAAAGAGAAAATATAAACAAGATAAATGTAACAAAACTAAAAGATACATACACCAACGATTACGTTCTACGGGTTTATCATATCCGCATTGGAGCCAAAAAAATCTGAGGTGTATATTTTTTCACCTGCGATGGCCTCGATCCGAATATGTCAAACCCTTCATTCCCTTTACTTAAGTCATTCACCAATCTACTTGCGCGAACAATGAATGAGTTTTGTCGATAGTTAGTGTTGGTTCTAGGTAATGCCATAGGTTGATAATGTCGGACTGGTATTCTTCGTGGTACCGATAATTTGATTTTACCAAGAAGGACCGAACTATCGACATTACCGTTTACAATTTTTTGTAGTGTTACCACATCAGACACAGCTCGTCTATCGCTTAAGGTTAGAAAATGGATCCTTCTACATCTGACCTCATACCCGTGATCATTACAATTAGTCTTGTATTGTAAATACCTTAAAAATTTACTTTGAAGAACTTCTATACGATCAACATAAATACAATAAAACGGGTTCCACACTACCGATGCATATTCTAGCGTACTACGCACCAACGCACAATTCAACATCTTTATAGGCTTAATGTTTTGAAACTCCGAAGTAGTCCTAATAATAAAACCAAGCGATCTGTAGGCCTTTTTTACAAAATAATCAATGTGCCTATCAAATATCAATTTGGAATCCTGTATTAAACCTAAATCCTTTATACTGGATACATTTGAAAGGGGCCTATTAGACATAGTGTATGAAAATTGAATGCGGTTGGTTTTTCTAGTAAAAGTAGTTGCATAGCATTTAGATACATTCAAACTCAACTTGTTACTAATACAATACTGTTCAAAATTATTTAAAGCTCTTTGTAACCGATCACAATCAGAGGATTTCTTGATGGCCATAAATATTTTTGTATCATCTGCGTAGGATAGGAAGTTAGCATGTTTAAAACAGTAGTTCATGTCATTAATAAAAATCACAAAAAGCAATGGTCCCAATAAAGATCCCTGAGGGACACCAGAAGGAATGGGCATCCACGCAGATGCAAATCCGTTGATTGCTACTGCTTGAGATCTTTTTGTTATATAGGAGGTAAACCATCTAAACAGATTACCATGTATTCCAGCTTTATTTAATTTATCTAAAAGCAATAAGTTGTCTATACAATCGAAAGCCTTACTGGAATCAGTATAAACGGCATGCACTTCTGCCCCGGAGTCCATATTTGATGTTATAAAATCATTAAAAACTAATAAATTAGATACAGTGGTCCTATGTTTTAAAAAACCGTGCTCTTCAGGTATAAAAAATGACTGCAGTGAAGCATACAACCTGCCCATAAACAATACGTTCAAATATTTTTGCAAAGATGCAAAGTTTTGAGTTAGGCCTATAATTTTTTATATTGGACCGATCCCCATTCTTTTGGACAGGTGTGACCAAGGCTGACTTCTAGATAGTTGGTACTATACCTTCCTTTATAGACCCAAAACAGCCGAGGATTGTCTATTACCGAGTCCTCAATCCTTTTTATATAGAACTTATAACATTCTCTCTCCAACCTCAAAGCACGCTCGCGAAGCAACAAATAACAATACACACAAAATACACATACAACGAATAATACTTAAACATAGTTAGACAGTTAAGTATTTATTAATATAATTCGAAAAAGGATCTGGTTCAATTGTTTCGAACTAGTTGTCGAGCTACTCCTAACTGAGGCTGAGAATGTGATATGGGGTCTAATAATTTCACCAATCTAAGATGATTGAATGAATGCGCAATAATAGTTTTTCGTTTCTCGGTTTATAGCTACTTTTATACACATTGCTACAAATTCTTTTCAATCTATTACAGACTATGACGCCAGTCATTTTCGGACACATACCTGCTGGCGGATCGGTTAGACAGTTAGCTCATTATAGCCAAGGTATTGCCGGCAATTAGTTTTGTCGTTTTGATCATGGAAGCTTGATACCAAAGCTAAGAGCCTATAGTAAAACATCGCCACCTGCATATGTCCTTAATAGAATTAATGCACCAGTATTCCTTCACTATTCAGACAATGATCCTCTAGTTGAATTCTGGATGTATTAAGGCTGTTTAGGGAATTTGGAAGACCCACTGCACTGTTCCAAGTGCCGCTAGCTGAATTTACCCATCTTGACTTAATGTAGGCTATTGATGTGAGAGAATTGTACTATGACAGAATGATTCGTGCTATGAAAATTGGTTGTGATGATATTGATATTAGTTTACATTAAATATAGATAATTGTGAAAATTCTAAATTTCAAACAGAAGAAGTTAATTTAGATTTTTTTTTCAATACTGTACCAACCACTTTGTCTCGCGTGATGAAGTTATCTTTAGTAGCTCTTATTGGGTACCTTAATTGATACCTTTATGCCTCTCTAATGCAGATACCAGCCTTATTTGATTGGAGCTTTCTGAAAATGTCTAATCCAAACTCCTTAGCACCTAATGCAAATCGGACAGAACCAGAGTCTCCTTTATATCCGTTACATGTATGTCTATGAGTCCCACATAAAGCACTTTACTTTAAAGACAAAAAGCAAATAGGAAAGGACATTGACCATTCTTGTGCGGGAGTTAGGCTAGAATAAATACATAGTACATGATATACCCTAAGCTAATACTTGTCCAAAAACTAAATTTTATCAACATCAAACCAATCAATATTCCAGGAGTTTCGAGGAAAAAACATTATTATTAAGATTTCCTAATGGTTAAGAAGGACATACAAGGGTATTTATATACTATATATATATTTACCGTGGGAGAGCCACGCTTCGGCATGAATGGGCCGGCTCGACCGGAGTGATACCACGACCTCACAGAAAACCGGTGTGAAACAGCGCTTACGCTGTGTTTCATCGAGTGAGTGAGGATACCGGAGGCCCATACCCCAATCCAACGCCCCCTATCCCCCTCACCATCCCCCTTCCCCCCAGGTCGCCATGGTGTGGGTCACCATGCTGCATTGTTCTTTTTCGCATTGAGGATGGTGACCACCACTCTTGGATTCTGCTCATGCTTTCCATCAGGCAGGGCAGAGTCATTTTGGCAGCTGAAATATATAAAAAAAAAAATTACCTTAATGCAGTATATTTAAAAGTATTACTCTATTTATTATTAGTGTAATTCGTCTTGAGACATTAAACATTGACGTAAATTAATAATACTTATAGTTGTCTACTTGACATTCAGTAATGCTATATTGATAATTTTTTATTATTATTTACGTTGATATTATTAGATGGTTATTTTATATCATAAAACCTACAGTCACTTAATATATTTTTTTTGTATGGAATTGCGGGCAAACGTGCAGACGTATCGCCTGATGGTAAGAGATTACCGCCGCCCTTGGACACCCGTAAGACCAGAGGCGTCACAAGTGCATTGCTGGCCTTGGGAGATGGGGAGGGGGATTAGGGTAAGGGTCGGATAATGGGCCTCCGGTATCCTCACTCACTTGACGAAACGCAGCGCAGGCGCTGTTTCACACTGGTTTTCTGTGAGGCTGTGGTATCACTCCGGTCGAGTCGGCACATGCATGCCGAAGCGCTCCCACTTAAAACTCACCTTCATCAATAAAAATTGTATCCAGAAACAGAGTAAGGCACCTACTAATTTCTTGGTGCCTTGCCCACCTTAAAAATGATACTAAGCAGCAATAGGTTCTTATACTCTGTATTAAATGATGTTCCTGATAAATCAATAGCAGTGATAGATTTTTAACAATATATGTCTACTCCTTATGTGGACTTGTATGAGTTTTATAATTTCATTTTAATATAATTATTATTATTATGACTAAATACTTGATCTAAATATTATTCATATATACGGGTAACCCCATCACCCTTCGGGTGTCGTAAGAGACGACTTAATGTATGAGGCAGAAAACTTGAAGCTTCCGTAAACCAGAGAACGGGCAGCAGCATTTTCTGGTATGCTTTATCTATTGCGATCGCCAACCCACTTTCATAGCGTGGCGATTAAGGCATTACCTCCCAACGGCAAATACACCATAAAAACGAGCCCTAGTTTCCGGCCGCCTGACCAGGCTTGGCTACGGTAGAGGTCCCAGCATCGGTGTGGCGTAGGCTGCTAGGAATGAGATAGGCTTTATCACGACGGATAAGAGACATGTATTCAGAGATGTCTTAGTGATCAACAGGTTCAACACCAGCAGTGATTACCGACTTGTACGAGGTACTCTGCATATAAATTTCAGAACGCACCTCTGCTCCAAGCTATTGCTGGCTCGGAAAGATTCCAAATGCAACTTTAAAACCGATTGGATGTACTGTTGGTACTACTACCGGTTGTGGTTAGCAGTTTCTGTCAGAATACACATACGGGTAGGTACTAGCGAGCACTCACGAAACACATTCAAAATTGTGTGGCACTCTTTTTACCTTTTATTTATCTTTCGGCTGATCTTTATCAGAGATTCAATGTCCTTACAGTTCGTCAACTTTTTATTCTTCATATTATCAATAAATCATATGTACAATCCAACTATGATCCTCTAATGAACGCAAAAGAGCATTATAAATATAAAATCCTTCAAACTGACACTATATACAGAACAACTTTTTCACACAGATTCTATTGTTTCTTAGGCCCTTTTGTACAACAAAATGAATTCCTATCTTTCGATATATGAGTCAAACAGATATAGGTTGAAGAGAGTATTATCTTTGTGGTTACAAAACTTGTCATACGATGATACAGAAAGCCTACTTACCCCTGTAGCATAATAATATAGAAGAGATCTAATAACCTGTAAAATAAATGAAACACTTATGAACACAAACTTGCAAAACACTCACACACACAAACACATATACACACACACTCACTCACACACACTCACAACTATAAATGTAATTTTATTGTACTTTATTTGTAAATGTATTTTGCATCTATATACTGGTTATACATTAGTAATAGTAATATAAGGTACCATCTCAGCTGATCCAAGAGGCGGAAGCCTGGTGATCTGTAACACAGGTTTTCCTAATATAGACACCAGTCTCTCACAAAAGAATAATTGTTACTCATTGTTCTGCATTGTACTGTATTACCTGTACTTACCTTTGTAAAAGAGTAATAAATAAATATTATTATTATATACATTCGAAAAGCGGTACGGCGGAATATCCGGCGATCCGATACACGTCTCGAGGCAATAGAACCAAATCGAGGTTCCAAAGTATTCGTGAAGCGTCTCGGAATGAGTCACATGTCTAAGCTGACGACCGCTGAAGGTCGACTCGTCAGCCAGAGATTCTTTCCAAGCTGGAAGCCTTCTATTGCCGGTCGCATGCCTCGCAGTCTCGGCTCCCTCAACCCGTCCCCTGAGACCTCCGAGTTGCTTTAGTCCAACACTATACCGACGCACTTCCCGACGTCAGCATTGACGAAATTAACTTAACCCTGAAATAACTGAAAAATGGAAAAGCCCCAGGTGAAGACTGGAGGAGTTACAACTGAGCTCTTAACAGTGGGTGAAACACCAATCCTTAAGCAATTGTAGCGCATTTTCAACTCCATTCTCCACAAGCGCGGAGCAGGAACATGGTGGTCTTATTTTTCAAGAAAGGGGACAAGATCCTTCTAAAGAACTACCCTTCTATATCGCTCTTGCGCTGTGTCAACAAATTGTACAGAGTTATCGCAAATAGGTTGATGCGATGGCTGGACCATTTCCAACCAACTGAGCAGGTCGGGTTCCGCGGAGAATTTGGCACCAAAGACCACATACACACTGTGAGGCAGATGATAATGAAGACACAGGAGTACAATTACCCTCTGTGTCTAGCTTTTGTAGAATCAGATGATGATGCATTTTTACTGTCGCTCATGATGTAGGTTAAATGTTTTATAGGTATTTAATAGAGTCCGTCTGTCTTTAAATAGGCCAAAATTCAAAGAGAAAGGAAGTGGATATTTGTATTATTAAACTACTATACCTAGTAATGTGCAGTTAAGTATGTACAGATATTTTCACAGGTCTTTAAAAGTAATCAAACACCCTCGATTTATATGATTAAAGTTGACTTTGAACTTTGACCAATTAAAAAAACGAATAATAACAAAAAATGCTAGCATAAAGAAATTAATTTTAAGCATATCCGATAAAAATATTCTTAGTCCCCTCTCTCTTTTGGGTGTGCTCGACAGGGGTGGACCCTATTTCTTGTTACTTTGCATTATTTTTTACATAGATACTGTACATTTTGTTCATTTGTTTTTTATGCAGTGGTTTTAGTATCTCACACGTCAAGTAAATATTTTTTTACTCTGTTTAATGACAGCGTATTTTTTATGATTTTCAGTAGTACATTATTACATAGTAACTTTCAATGACGATAAGAAATGAATTGAAGTATGTCCACATTTTTGTAATGCATGTTTACTTTTAGTTGCACGATAAGAACAGATCCAAGTAGTTATCAAATAATTATCGAAGTTAAGTGCTTTATAAATTTATTTCAACAGAGAAGAGAACATTTCTGCTATGGAGTTTCCGCTGAAAGTAGGAAGTATGCTTTCTGTGTTTTTCGTTGTGGCCACGTGCACAGCTTTGGCTACGACTCGAAATGTTCTTCTCGATGAATCAATTCCTAAGTTGAACGGGAGTTCTCATTTTGCAGTGCGATATTCAAATAATATCCAAGAAGATGCCCGTTTGAATGTGGTAAGTGGTGACTACAGTGAGATTCAGTGAACATTTAATACTTCCATTTATACATTATGTGTATACAGTAAATCAAACACCATATTAACTGTATACATATCATCATCATCATCAGCCTATCGCAGTACACTGCTGGACATAGGCCTCTCCAATTTCACGCCACTTAGTTTGATCTATGGCTTCTCGCATCCAGTTCCTGCCAGCCGTCTTGCGTAAATCATCGCTCCATCTGGCCTGTGGATGTCCTACACTACGTTTATATACTATATATTTGTTATTGTTCAATTATTAATATAAATAATGGGATGATATTTTAAGAGGTTTCATAGTTGGAATACTTTTCCCAGGTCAAAAGATTCAATGAAAAGTGTTTAAAAATTTTGTTTTCAACTTTTTAGCCAGAACTTATTACGAATGTGGTAAGTACAAAAGGTTGAAGCTATAACATGTGGATTTCATTTTTGAAAAGCAATATTTAACATTTTAGATTAATAGAAAGCAGTTTCATAATTACAATATCTAGAATCACGTTTTACATGTTATGTGAAATTTAATTTGGATTCTAAACTTCTTAATTTTAGCCAGAACTTATTACGAAATACGGATACCCTGTTGAAGTACATCATGTGACAACGGAAGATGTAACATCTTGGAAATACACCGTATACCTTTTGGACGTGATAACAATCATGTACCTGATAAAAATAAACCTTTGGTGATTTTAATGCACGGCCTGCTGTGCTCCTCTGCAGTGTGGGTCCTTCAGTTTCACTACACTCCACTTTCGTGGTAACCGCTATTCCCGTAGCCATGAGACATTAAATCCTGATTCAATATTCAGCGTTGATTTCTGGAAACTTTCATGGGATGAGCACGGCAACTATGACTTACCTGCTATGATTGATTATGCATTAGATATCACTGGAAGGGACAAGCTTTATTATATCGGCCATTCAATGGGGACTACAAGCTTCTTTACAATGGCGTCATTGCGTCCAGAATATAACGAGAAGATTATTTCTATGCAGGCACTTGCTACTGTTGCGTACATGGCTCATAACAGTAATCCATTATTAAAAGATTTAGCACCTTTCGCTAGCAATATAGAGGTAAGTAAAGTAGGGTCAGCAGATCTTAAATTTTAAATATATCCCCATGAGTCAGGAATACCAGTTGGACGAAGAGAATGGCACGTGCATCTCCTGATTCACACGTATTCGTAGTATACCTAATCATTACGCAGAAAAATATTTATTTTATATCCACGATTGGAGAACTAAATCCTGAAAGGCACTATCTTTTTTGTTCAATAATAAAAATGTTTTATTATTTTAGAGTATCGTCGATATTCTTGGACACGGTGAATTTTTACCTAGCAGTCAATGTTTACTTGGGCTGGTGAGGCTTTATGCTGAGATAAGGCTGTGACGCAGTTAATGTGTAGTAACATCTTGTTTTTGATCGGTGGTTGGGACGAGGCACAAAACAATGCGGCATGTTAGTATAAACATAATTGCCAGGTTGTAGAACAGTAAAGCAATCATTTTTACATGCAGATAAAAATACATTTTTAGGGTGAAAAGATAGTAGAGCTAATACTTAATATTGTTTACGTCTATTTTTAGCCTTGCATGAAATTTGGTATTGTCCTATGGATTTCTTCTTGTTTCTGGTTGTATCATCTACAAACTACTTATTACACAAAAAATACCCAGCACCAAAGTCGATTAACAGCCCTGTGTTTCTAACAAGGTTGAAACCCGTTATCTTCATTTTACACTAAAATATTATATTACGATATATTTAATACAGATTATCACAGCGGCTAATTCCTATTGGTTTATGGGTGCGTGTATACTTTGCTGATAATATTTCTTTTCAATTTATTACAGACTATATTGCCAATTATTTATAGTCATGAACCGGCAGGTGCTTCAATTCGACAGTTAGCTCACTACGGTCAAAGCATTAGTGGTAACGAATTCCTTCGATACAACCAAGGCATCGCACTAGCGAATCTAAAGGCCTATGGTAGCAGTTCACCTCCTGCATATGATCTCAGTAAGATTACTGCACCAGTATACCTTCACTACGGCGACAACGATCCTCTTGCTGTGGTGGCGGATGTACAAAGATTGTTCGAAGAACTGGGAAATCCCATGGGAATGCTCCGAGTGCCGCTAGATGAATTCACTCACATTGACTTCATGTGGGCTATTGATGTGAAAACATTGCTGAATGATAAAGTAATCAGTCTAATGCTTTAAAATTAATATTACATATTTTGCTTATGTTTATTTATATACGTATATGAATTTACAGCGATAATTGTTTAATATCCAATATGCTTAAGTCTAAAATTAAAGTTTTGGCTTGAAGATGACGGGATTGTCTGATGAGTTTTATGAATTGCACGTTCAGAATTTTATTGAAAAATGCCTTATATCCTAAATGTTATTTTTACGATATATTTATTTTATTTATTTATCTGGTAAAGAATTCTATCGAGGTGTAAAAACACCTGTTTATAGAACCAGTACAAAAATATTAATATTACAATATATATTCTTTTTACAAAATTTTCGTCGTTAATACAATGCAAAGAGATAATAAGTACAATAAGTAATAAATTTATAAAGAAAGAAATACACAATAATAAATAAATAATTATCGGAAAAGAAATATCTAATCAAATATTCGCATTTTCCATTGCATTTTTTAAGCATGTTAGCCATTAAGGTTTCTTATCCAGTAACTTAACTTTTTTTTAACAATTTTTTACTACAGTCTAAAGTTTTCATATCAGCAGGGAGTTTGGTATATTATTTAATTGCTACATAATAAGCATTCTGAGTACTAATAGTTTTGTTTATTTTTGGTAGTACTAGCAACTTAGATCTTGTATTTGTACATTTTCCATAGAATAGGCTTTTACATTCTTGATAGTAGTAAGTTAATGCATTTATTATAAATGAGTCTCTAATTGTCAAGGGGAAATTGTTGAAATTATTTTTATATATAAAAATATATAAAAAGAGTATTTTATCTTCCTATAAAATATATAATTAGATGTAAAATATCTGACAATATGTCTGAAATATATTATTTCATCTTTAATTTACCCATATAAATGTGAAGGATTAATAAACGAAAATCAAAAGTACAATACTTGAGGAAATTGACATTTATAAATTTAGAACCCATTATAAATCATATTATATTTTGGTTCGCCAACTACAACAGTTAAACTCATAATGGTTCACCTATAATCGTTTATATAAATAAATTTAAGCCCCAATATGGCGGTCGAGTGAGATGCCCCGCTGAAAAGATCATTTTCTAGCTGATATTCTAAATGAATTAAATCTACAGCCACTGTGGAAAAAACACTGACTAGATTCAACACCAAAAGGGTAGACTAAGGACCCATAATTTTTAGGCAGGATATAAATTTTTTACAAGTCCTTGATTCAACTAAACATTTATATTTTTTACAGAAAAGTACAATATTGTTTTCCTGGTAGGCAATAATGAACTGTATTATAAGTTCACGTGAAAGGTGTTTAAGTTAAACTGACTTACATGACACTTATAAGAGGTTTCACATTATTCAACACTATTTTAAAAGTATAAAGTTATAGCCTAATTGAAGTACCCTTAATTATTATTTCCAGGGTTTTGGCACTATAATTTATTTATTTGTGATAGAGGTGGCAGACGAGCAGACGTATCACCTGATGGTAAGCGATTACTGCCGCGCATGGACATCCGCAAGACCAGAGGCGTCACAAGTACGTTGCCGGCCTTTTAAGAAGGAGTACGC
Organism: Hyphantria cunea; assembly: GCA_003709505.1. NCBI lineage: Eukaryota > Metazoa > Arthropoda > Insecta > Lepidoptera > Erebidae > Hyphantria > Hyphantria cunea. The sequence goes on from PKRV01002937.1 coordinate 288,828, forward strand.
TCTTTTCTTGAAAGTTTAAAGGTCGTATTGGTCCAGAAATATAGCAGGTGACAGTTCATTCCATATTTTTGTTGTGGGAGGCAGAAAGTTGCTTGAAAAGCGCACAGTTGTAGACTGCCAACCATCTATATGATGAGGATGAAATTTCTGTCGCGAAGGACGATGGCGAAAAAAGGCGGCAGGAATCAGCCTGAACAATTCCTCGGAGCACTCCCCTTGGTAAATGCTACCGAAGGTCAAGATTGAGCAAATAAAGTATTTACACTATGTTTAATGATCGAACGTTTTAAATTTAAGTAAAATATGATAATTTTTTGTTCAGGATAAGAATTGATCCAAGTGGTTATCAAAGAATTATCAAATTTATGTACTGTAGTATAAAACTATGCATACAAAAATTATTAGAACATTGCTACGGAGATTCCGCTGAAAGTACGAAGTATGCTTTCGGTGTTCTTCGTTGTGTTTGCTACATGCGCAACACAGGCAACGTCTCGAACTGTTTCTAACGATGAATCCATTATTAAATTAAAGGAGACTGATAGATTTGTTGCGCGATATTCGAATAACATTGAGGAAGATGCCCGTTTGAATGTGGTAAGTACAAAAGGTTGAAGCTAAAACACGTGTATTTCATTTTTGAAAAGCAATATTTAACATTTTAGATTAATAGAAAGCAGTTTCATAATTACAATCCCTAGAATCACGTTTTACATGCTATGTGAAATTTAATTTGGATTCTTCACTTCTTACTTTTAGCCAGAACTTGTTATGAAATACGGATACCCTGTTGAAGTACATCATGTGACAACGGAAGATGGTTACATATTGGAAATACACCGTATACCTTATGGACGTGATAACAATAATGTACCTGATAAAAATAAGCCTGTGGTGATTTTAATGCACGGTCTTCTGTGCTCTTCTGCAGTGTGGGTCCTTACGGGTCCTGGTGCTGGTTTTGGTAAGATATAACATTTCAGCTTGCATCAGGTTGTAAACTCTAAACAAGTTAAACATGCTTTTTGTGATGGACAGGCTACATCCTGGCTGAAGAGGGATATGACGTGTGGATGGGAAACTTTCGAGGTAACCGCTATTCACGTCGCCATAAGACATTAAATCCAGATTCGATTTTCAATATTGATTTCTGGAAATTTTCGTGGGATGAGCACGGCAACTATGACTTACCTGCCATAATTGATTATGCACTGACTCTCACTGGAAAGGACAGGCTTCATTATATTGGCCATTCAATGGGGACTACAAGTTTCTTTACAATGGCATCACTGCGTCCAGAATATAACGAGAAGATTATTTCTATGCAGGCGCTTGCTCCTGTAGCTTACATGGCTCATAATAGTAATCCGTTATTAAAAGCTATGGCACCTTTTTCAAATAATATTGAGGTAAGGTTGCAATTAAATTGCTTGTTTTGGCTTTGATACAAACGCTTAGTTTAGCTTTCATTTTAGGTGGTGAAAGAAATTTATAAAATAGTTAATATTAATTAGTTAATATTTTAGACTATCGGGGATATCGTTGGTCACGGTGAATTCTTACCAAGCAGTCAGGTGTTTACTTGGGCTGGCGAAGCTTTATGCAGAGATAAAGCTGTAACGCAGTCAATGTGTAGCAATATAATGTTTTTGATCGGTGGTTGGGATGAGGCACAACACAACGCGGTATGTGAGCATTCATATTACTATCGAAGTAAAGTTAAGAAGTGTTCTTACGTCATCATCACACCAACAGAGATTAGCAGTCCACTGATAGGTATAAGCCTTTTTAAGCCACTAAAGGAGATACGCTGGATAGACGGGCTGGTGTAGGGTGTTTCAAGTATTCTTTCTCTCTACATTGATGTAGTGCTGCGTAGTTCCCTCTCTTAGTTCTGCGTAGTTCGCTTTCTTACGACACGTATGAGAATGATTTAAAGTGGTGATACTTTATATTCTTAATCTGTCACTACACAGAGAGTTTCTTTATGTATCACGTAACTGAAACATACATTTGCCGATACAAATATCTCCAACATTTAATGATCGTAAAACTAACCCTGAACCTATGGACGTTATTGAGCTTTTAATATATATTTATTTAAATACCTCAAAAGTCTTACTTCAGAACTTTGACGGTGCTTCCACGTATAAATCGGAAAAGCCTTATTTTAGTACACTAGGTGACCCTTACAAGGCCTAGAGAAAAAAATTAAAGGAAAAAGTAATGGAAAAATAATAGCTTTTAATTTTCAACTGAATTAAACATGAACACCGGTAATCATATTATTTACTATTTATTACACCTAATATATAGAAGTTGAAAATGGATGTGTGTGTGTTAATAATCCGATTTATCTGACATGATTGAGACCCCTTATCTTTATATGTTTCACTAATATAAAATATAATGAAATATACTTAAAGTGTGTTATAATTAATTCCTATATATCGATTTATGGTCACTTTTGTACTTCTATGATAATATTTGTCTATAATTTATTACAGACTATAATGCCAGTTATCTTCGGTCAAGTTCCGGCTGGTTCGTCGGTAAGACAATTAGCTCATTACGGTCAAAGTATTGCGCGCAAAGAGTTCCGTCGTTACGACCAAGGCAGTTTAATAGCTAATCTGAGAGCCTACGGTAGATTATCGCCACCATCTTATGACCTTAAAAAGGTTACTGCACCAGTATTCCTTCACTACGGTGACAACGATCCACTTGCTGTAGTGGCGGATGTACAAAGACTGTTCGAAGAACTGGGAAGACCTGTAGGACTGTTCCGAGTGCCACTAGCTGAATTTACTCACATTGACTTTATGTGGGCTATTGATGTGAAAGAATTGCTCTATGACCGAGTGATTCGCCTTCTGCGACAGATGGATATTACTGATTTTGCTAACGTTGAAATAAATTGACATTGGTCATTTTGTAGATAAACACAAAATACAAAAATAAAATTACAGCTTTTTTTGTGGCAATGATTTACCTGCTGTATTTTAAAATAACAAAGCATTGATCCGCTGCTGGATAAAATCCTCTTTTAAAAAAGTAGTTCTGGCCTACTATGCCACACGGGCCAGACGAGTTGGTATAGGGTTTATGTCACTGGGTCTGTCAGTCCTGCGCCTTACTTCTCCGATCGTGTCGGTTAACCGTCCCATCGGATTATGAGAGAGAGGAAACAGAGAGTGCACCTGTGTTTGCGCACACACTTGTGCACCTGTGTTTGCGCACACACTTGTGCACTATAATATTTCCTGCGTAGTTGGCTGGTCTTCGTTGAGACTGACCGCCGTGGCCGTAGTCAGCTAGGAGAATATCTTGTCTCTTGGCGGGGTGCACTATAAAAATTTCGTTAAAAGTTCTGTAATTATATAATAAAATTACTGAATTTGAAAATAATATACTTGCAATATCGCATTATATGTAAAATAATCGTTACTTAAATGATGGAGTATTAATATCATGCTCAAAAAATAAACCTTGAATTTAAGAGAAAATATTTTAGTTTATGGAATGGGCTGAAATGTTGTCATAAAATACTGTTGTCAATAAAATCCAAAAAAATATTTGAATTACAATGATGTAACTCTTTAAAATTACTTATCTCATTCAAATATGCAACCCAAAAATGAAAACTGAAAAATATGTATCAATAAAAGGCAAACTATATAGAAAACAGATACTATTAGCCGATGTAAACTTTCCATGCAATTTGACAATAGACAAAAAGAAATAATCTATTTTTCTGTATAAATGCGGATGAATTTTCCGATCAAAGCTTTCAATTGGCCGTGTTGAATCTCGATACGGAGTTGGTCTCTATTATACCTGGAATTCGTAATGGATTTGCAAGTGCTGTGAACCAATCGACCGGTGACGTATATCTTGGTGGGAGCGATGGAATATTCAAACACAACTGTAACACAAATAATATCGACCAACGTCACTTTGTTAACGGTGTAGATGTTTTTGATATGTATTTTAATGGAAGTATTTATTTCACCGATACAGCTACGCAGAATCTACATTATCTCAACAAATACCGGCAAAATTGTTTGATCAGTTATTTAAAAGGAAATCTAATTCAGCACTTTGTGTATGATATTAATAATGATTTGTATTATGTTAATTACTCTGGAGTATGTGTGCTGACAAAGGGGAGTAAATCACCCATGTTGTTTGAACGAAATGTTCTTAATATACGCGGTGCTGCTGTTGATGCGAGTGGATTACCGCTTTTTGTAGCCAAAGATGGAATTTACGAAATCAATAAAGTCCGTAAAAACCTATCAAGAATATTAACTCTTGAAAATGGATACGGTTTAGCTTTCGATAAAAATAATAACATCATCTACAGTGAAGAACGTTCCGTCTTTGCTCTCATTCCTTACTAGATCATTAACATTTTGTACACAAGTCTTAGTCACTCTTTAATAAAGTATGCCATTACATTAATTCGTATTGCCTTGTTTTATCGATGATGTATTCTAACTTAATATTCAAATAATTATTCTTTATTAGATTGGAACATCTGGTTATTTCACATTACAATAATTTTTAGTTTCACTACTGAAAGTTATTAAGTATAAAGTATTGTGTTAGGTTCTTACACTTAATTAATCAAGCGTCCGTATTCACATACAGTTATGGGTACAATAAAATATAGGGGATTATTTTGTCCCTAAATAAATTGAACTTATTGAGAAAATATATATTACTCGTATAAAGGCGCGGGAAAATTCTCAAAATTCTATGTGAAGATGTTTCTTTGATTCAGTTGTCTTATATCGATAACTATAAATTAATACATAAATGCAAGTGTATGTTTAATGGGAAATATTTATTTAAATTTATGAGTATTAGCTTTACAGTTTATAACTCTGTATGCAGATTTAAACTGCAAAAATGTATTTCTACCATTTGTATGTTTGTTATTTTGAAATCTAAATATTTTATTTAGGAATCCTAGAGATAAAATCTCAGATATTTTATTCAAATATTTTCATAAGCAAAATTTTACCTTTTTACGTGTAAAGTGACGTTAAAAGCCCTTATATTATGTAACTATATTTTAAGCAACAAATGTAATTAAAATTTTAAGTGCCTATAGAAAAAACAATCGTAGACAAAAATAAACTGCAAGTGATTTTATTTTTAAACCTTTTACAATAGATATTATTCATAACGTTGAAATAATTTTAAATGCCACAAAGTGCTTACGTGTCATACCGAAGGTATGAAATCTAATTTATATTCTTGGAGAGTCCACCTGCGAGCGTGGAGGGACGAACCTCCGTTCCCAACCGAAAATGTTTCATGACACAAATGAAAATAAATGAATCTGGGTTGGTATAATATTGTTATTAACATTGCTTTACATTGAACGTGCGTGATTAAAGAGCAACTTAATAATATATAAGTAGAGATCTCTTGAGCTTTTTTGATGAATTCTTTTCATATTTAATGTTATGATTTTATTATGCTCGATAGAATATTGTTACACGTAACAGTAATTGAGTTTGGTGAGTAGGATTGACTTGTGGATGTCGACACATGTGTTATGGTCAAAATTAAATTACTTGATGATGTTTTGAGTTAGCTGTTGTTGTTATAATGATTTATCTAACTAATATTTAATAAAAACAGGCTTAGTACTGGTTGTGATGTTTATTGGGTAAATTAAAAATTTTAGCTTAAAATATAATTTTTACAAACTTCCTAGTAGACGGACCAATAATAGCTCAGAACAGTTCACTGCAGTGTAAAGGTATATCTTTAGAAATGAGAATTCGGCCTATAGAATTACTGTCAAGTTTTTTTCTTTTTGAAGTGCTTTTCCTGCGTAATTTACTTCGTCTTACCTCAGCCACGTGATGAATAGAGATAATGACACTCTGTATACTTCATTTGTTACTATACAGAAATATGCCTTACAGTGGATTACAAACAATTGTTTTATATTTTCGTGTTTTATCTGATAGTGGACTTAAAGAATAACAGCGCTCAATGTGACATTGTACTTGTAATAAAGTTGGAGTGACTTTTGTGTGGTTGTTTGTTTAAACGGACAATGGATCGATATCGTTTTGTTTTGAATATATTTTTTATTGAGGAATGTTGTAACAGATACATATAATCTTATAAGTCTGACTCTCTGAAGTGATACTGCAATGTTTGTCTTTTTTGAGTCTGTAAATATTTGGCATTCTCTCTGCATTAATTTTCTACTCTATATGATTCTTTAACACGACACTGCCGTTGGAGGATTATGTGTCCAATACGTGAGCTAATTCACGATTGAGTGAGTTCATGATTGTAAGGTTAATATGTCACCGCAGCCGATATCCGAGCGATATCCATTCCATTCCATTTAAAGTGTTCAGGAATACTAAAAAAAAATCAAGACATGACAATAGCTTAAAGGTGTATGACTAATGTTTACATCTTTATTCAATCTATAAATAGCACTAAGCCTGTAGATAGGGCCATTGTACGTGGGTTTAGTCATCATCTTACTCCAAACAACCTTTTCAGGTCGCTACATGTTTCCGAGAGTGATAATGATTGGAGGATGTTTGCCCGTTGATTTGCCACAACATTCTGAGAGAACGTGCTGCAGTGTTTCTTCTGCCTCCATGCATCCCCTGCACAAAAGGATATCTGTTGCACCGATATTAAAAAAGTGCCTGTTTAGGGACTATGTCCAGTTAGGATACATATGATCTTCCTTATATCATCTCTTGTTAGTCTAATCAAGTTGCGGGCTAACTTTTTTGATGCCATCAGAACTGCACTTTTCGTTTGACTGCATCCTTCGTTGTTTTTCCATTGGATTTTATGTTTTCCTTAGGTATTGGTGCACAGCCATGTTTTTATTTGGGCTTGGGACAAGGGTAGTAGTTAATGTTAGTTCATCTTCTCAAACGTCGTTTCTGATCCCCTTTTGGCCAACTTGTCTGCGGCGTCGTTACCCATAAAGTTACTATGTCCTTTTAATCATAGCAAGGTAATCTTGTTTGTATTTGCAATGGACTAGAGCTTGTCATGACATTCTTTGATAAGGGCAGAGGTCATCTGTTGTTTTACAGGGCTTGAAGCACGGATGCAATATCAGAGACAATTTTTATGGTTGAGTCTCTCACATCTCTACCTGCAACTGTTTTGATTATGCCAACATATTCTGCTTGTAAGATTAGTGTGGATAGTTGCGTTCTGGGCCACCATACAGCTAATGCGTAGGTGATGGAGGGTCTGATAACTGCAGTGTATAACCAAATTATGATCTTTTGGGTTTGGACCCCATCTTTTTCCAACAGGTCTTCTGCCCTTATTAAAAGCTATATAGACCCTTTTTATCTTTGTTTCGACGTGACTCGCCCAGTTCGATTTGTTGTCAACATAACCGGTATCACATACCCGGATATTTTACTTCAGTTGACAGGGAGAGATTAGTGTTGAATAATTTTGTCAGCTGTAGTTCTGGTAAATTTATTTTGTTGGTGAAGAGGATGAGTTCTGTTTTTCGGATCTAGTGACAGTTGTTGTTCGTTACACCATTTTTCTACAATTTGAAAAGCTGAACGCATAATATACGTGGTGAGCTAATACATCAAGTACTTAGGCCTAATCCTGGATAGTCAGTTGATCTTCCAAGAGCATTTCGGGCGACTAGTCCCCCGAGTACGAGGGGTAGCAGAGGCTCTACATCGTCTCCAGCCCGACCTCGGTGGACCACGGGAAGGTTCGCTGCATCTACATGGGCATCGTGCGATCTACGGTCCTCTATTGGGTGCCCGCCTGGTCTAAGGACCTGGCGGGTTCCTTCCGCTGATCATTGGTCATTGACTTCAATATCTTCAATATGTGCCGGCTTTGTTCTTATACATCGTAAAAGTAGCTATAGATAGCAAGTACAACATAATCAAATATTTAGACAACGAATTAACTTTCACGAGAATTAAGACATTTATAAAGGAACAATGGTTTTGATAAGATAATGATTGGTTAACATGATATCTTATATAATCATTCTTTTGAAGTCACGAGCATAATTCTAGGAATAAATTGTCAATGTCAATTTTTCCATTTATATTTTGATTAAAGATTGTTCATAACTTATTAGATATTTTGATATGTTCTGTATTTTAAATTAAATCAAGTTAATTAAAGAAAAGTATGTATAAGAATTTTAATGAATTGAGTTCAGAATTACATAATTTGTACACATGTGTAGAAGTAACACTGTGTAATGCGGTGGCAACATGCACTGGCTTTGGCATAGTACAGAGCATAGTACTGATATATATTCCTAGCTGATCCATACGACCTCGTTCACGTTTCCTGTTGCCCGCAGCTTGATGTTATAACACGTGAACAAGTTTATTTACTATATAAAAGGTTATAGGGAGCCAATCTTAAAAGATGACTGCCTCTGTGGCGCAGTGGTAGCGAATGCGACTGCTGTGCAAGAGGTCTCGGGTTCGATTCTTGAGTCGGGCCAAATGTTTGTATGATCTGCAAATATTTGTTTCAGAGTTTGGGTGTTTTCTATGTATAATATGTATGTATTTACAAAAAAAGTATATGAGTATTAATATCAGTTATCTAGTACCCATTTTTTTTTTGACGTGGTGGAATGCCTTTACGAACTTCACTCCGCCCCTGCGGGCACAGGGGGTTCGCTTCGTGTGGGACTCCTGACTGACACCAGCCAGACTACCCACTAAACCACCACGGTGTGCCACTCTGCGCTTGAGACGGGAGGGATCCGGGAACCGCTTTCTTACGCCATCCGAACCCCTCCCAGCGCCAGCCCGCACTGAAGCGGGCTCCGTCTCCGATGGTAAACTCTCAAGGTGGGCGACGTACGGCACACGCGTAACGTCGCCCCCCCTCGCGGGTGGCCTCTAAAGCGGATGGGGGGGAAAACCCGTCCCACCCATCCGCGGCCACACTCAAGGCGGCATGAGGCGCTGATAGGCGCGCCTCCGCCGCCCGGTTCGCCGGCGGCGGATCGGGTCCGAGTGGAGATCGTCCTCCCGGGCCTTCTCCGCCGCCTCCTTCTGCGAGATGACTTCCTCGCAGAAGGTCGCGACCGCGGGGTTATCTAGTACCCATAGTACAAGCTCTGCTTAGTTTGGGACTAGATAGCGTTGTGTGTTAAAATGTCTGAACATATTTATTTATTTATTTATTTATATATGTATGTCGCAGATTTTTTTTTCCTTTAAAGGGAAACAATCCTTTCTTACATTGTTTTTATGAAACTTTAACTGCTTATATAGTGTAGGCAATGGAAGCTCTTTAAAAAAATTTTTCCCCGCTTTCACAATACTTTTCGTTGATTTCTCGCTCCTTTTAGTAATAGCGTGATGATATCTATACCTATCAAACATATAGGCTATCTAACACTATAAGATTTATTCTAATTGGACGTACTTCTTGAAATCAGTGCGTTTAACCCAAGCAAACGTAGAAACAAACTCTTCACCTTAATAATATTATTAGAATAGATTTAATAACTAGTTTCAGATAACGAGCTACAAATTATTAGAGAAATATTTCCGCTAAGCTAAGCTAAGCCGCTTTCATAACTATAGACTGACGAATAATTGCTCTTGACTTTGATTGAGAGTAAAGTAAGTAAGGTACACCATTTTTATTTGTTTACTAGCTTTAACCCGTTGATTATCTAGCGCAGATGTGGATATTTTCATCCTCTATTTTACCCCCTTAGGGGTGGTATTTCCAAAATTCCTTTCTTAGTTTTCAATTACTGTGGTGCTTGAGGTCTTGGGTACGATTCCCGGGTCGGACCAAATGTTGACCGCCACTATTAGTTTCGAAGTTAAGGTATTTTCTATGTATATATTTACAAAAAAAGTATATATGTATTTATATTACTTATCTATTACTCATTATACAAGCTCTGATTAGTTTGGGACTAAATGGCATTGTGGGTTTGATGTCCAAAAAATATATGTAAATACGCCTCATAAGATAGCAAAACACGCACTTCAAAGGTGAAAATCAGTGAAATATGTTCGGAGTTCTTCGTGAGCAACACTGTTACACAATAATACTATGTGATAGATTTGTCAAAAAGAGTAAGTGATGATAACATAAATAAAATAAATAACTAACGTTGTATAAGGAATCCACATGCAAAATTTCAGGATCCTAGGTTCAGCGGTTTGGGCTGTGCGTTAACCTCTGGGTATCTTAGTCCGTCAGTCACCTTCCTCTTTTATATATGTAGAAGATAAATTTGGTTAATACGCCCTCTCTCGGTAACTCTCTTCTCAATTTTTTTGCAATACATAATATACATGTATTCTTATACGCATCTATCTATATATTTATTGTATTTCATACATATTTCACAATAAAATTTTAGGTTATGTTTCCAACTCAATTTAGTAGGAGCACAATTTAATTAAATAATAAACTTAGTTCGTTCTGTAGAGTATCAGTGATTCGGTCAGACCCGTTCATCCAATCTCAGCTTAAAGCCGAAATATGTAACTAAAATATTGTGTGAAGAATGAACTAAATATGATTACAATATATTTTAGTTGCATATTAACTGTAGAAAATCCTAACACATACCTACACATTTATACAGTAAAAGTCACATGGCATTTCAATTTTCACTTAATTGATGGTAGCAGATAAAAATAGCAATAGAAATGTTCAGGAAAGATAAGATAAAAATTGTTTTTTGTGAACAATTACAAAAATCATAATCCCCCTTTGGCTTTGCCCTGTTGCTGCTCATTTGCTTTCGGGTAAAAATATGTGTAGAAAAAGAACTATCTATAAAATTTCATGAGCTTGCATTAAGTTTACTGAAGATGAAGTTACAGCTAACTATTAAGTAATATTTTTTTAGTTCAAGTAAGTTTGTAAAGCTAAAGAAAAAAAGCAATCATAGATATTGCTGCTATTTATTTTCACCTGAGATATTCGAACCCTTAGATACCAACTTTAGCAACGGAGACAGACTATCTATATCTACCAATATATATATACTTACCCCCTATCTTTATTTAGAAATGCTCCTGGAAGGAATAGCTTTTGTTTGATGTTCAAACAAGTTCAAAGAGACACAACAGTTTAATTACTTAAAGTCGTGTTCATGTAAAACATTTCCAGTGACACGATCTATCATCAAATTCATTGAATTCTCAGATACAGAAAAGTACGTAACGTACATAACAAATGTCTTATAAATTGATAACTATTATTTATAAAACGTTAATAACGAATCATATACTATCGTCATTACATAGTATAACAACAAATAATATATACACATAATACAAAAGCAAGCAGCCATACACACATCCATAATAATCAAGTTTTAGGGGACACTGTTTTCATTACTACTACGAGATCCGAATCTTTTCCTTCCTGAAAGTTTCAGGGCGGGAGTCCGATATCAAAACGAGTCAAAAACTCGAACTGAAGATCTTTTTTAAATAAAAAAATATTAATATAATTATTTACAATAATGTTCATTGAATTATATTTTAGTATCGTTATTAAATATCACAAAAGAAGGAAGAAGTATAATCTAAGTATAGTCTAAGTACTGGACAGAAGCAGTATATCAACACACTTTAGATTAGACATAAGTCTCTCATTAGAAGTGAGATTCTGACCCCTATCTACTACTACCACGTCTGCAAGACAGATTGGGAAGGTATGTCTCAAGTTAAAGGCGTTGATGAAGTTGATGATGATAAAAAAAACTTGAGTTACACACCACAACACAATCTTTATTTTCCTTTATATTTATTTTTCCTATATCACAAATATCATTTTAGGAAAGCATTTTATTCAAAAATTAATTGCTTTTACTAAATTAACTTTTTCATATCAGTTTTTATTGTGAGCGTTTGACATTTGACATACGTAATGCCGGTAAGTAGGCGTTTCATCCTTCGAACTTATTTCTAAGGCCAATCGATCTGTTATTATTATAGCAATAATAAAGTTTATTCACAAATTTGAGAGCGTGGGTTTCATTCATACAAAAATATTCTTTTACAAAGAAATCAAGAGCTTATCGCTAGTCAATCTTTCAATAAATTGAATTCAGTGTACATTTTTATATCGAATTTAAAAAAGGCAAAGGTTAAAATGTTGTACGTACAGTCAGGTCACATTTTAAATGCGAAATAGCACGGCCACACGATGAACTTTATTTATAGCTAGAGTACCTGCATAGGCACATCAATTACGCGTTCATTTTGTTCAGACCACCCTATTCACAGTTTACTTTGTAATGTCAGTTTTATATAGAAATTAGCTGAGCCGGCAAGCATTGTTTTGCCATATATGTATGTAAAACAAAATTGTCAAAAACATTAATAGATGGTGGTCAATTCTCAGGCGTAACCGAAATGCACACAAAATTTCATAAAAATTACCGTGACACGACAATTTTTTATATTAGATGTAATAAACGGATGAATGACTTTTACCAGAGGGTAAAAAATATATCATATCGTACCCATATGAGAGATTTTAATAATACCTTACTATGGTAGATTTTCAACAAACAAACCAGAAATAAAATATTAACGTCCCAAAGAGCCATGGAACGGAGCATTTTAAATCTAAAGCTGTTACACAAAAAGAGAGGCACAGACATAAGAGACCTGCGGAGAGATGGCTGGATGAACTTTTAAAGTGGCGGGAAAGGAATGGACTGATAAAGCATTAGAACTGTTTGGAGGAATAGAGGAGGCCTATACTCTATAGAGAGGTCCTTAATAAATAAATAAACAAATAATTATTGCATTGTATTAAATCAAAATAGAAATTTTAATCATAATGTAATTGTAAATTGAATTTCTATTAAGGAAGTAAAAAGCTTAATGAATAAATAAAATGGTAGAATTAAAACTCTATAAAATAGCAAATTATTTTAGTAATATAGAGAACAGTAGCCTCCGAAATATTGTCACATTGCCACCACCACCTGCCGTCGTCACATTGTTAAGGTCTACCTAGTTATAATATTTTAATTGACTTACTTTTTGTGTAGTATTGAAAAATAAAATAATTAAACGTAATCGCTGTATGCGCGATGGCCCTTAGTGACCAAAATTATTGTAGATTTGTCGTCAACACTAAAAAAATAAACAGGGTTAAAGGGTGTAATTGTGGCACATAGCATAGTAAAAATAAAATATTCCGTAATATCAAACTAGGTAAAATTGCTCACTTTTTTCTCTTCACAGTAGTTATCCATTTATTTTTTGGTAAAATTTCCATTTTGATGTTGGAAACGAATAAAACTTACACTAACTGTGTTTCCCATTGTTTCTATACTTTATAGCACAACATGTGAGCAATATTGTGAATTTTAGTGTTAATTTTAATTAAATATTTTTACTTACAAATAATTGATAATGTGAGAATCGAATTCCATTAAAATATAGTAATTTCACACATGACAGTCCAGAGTTACTTCTACTGCGACATCGCGCGCTGCGATCGATTTGACGATCCCATCACCCACTGCATATAGCCAATATCTATAGGTATGTATATCTTTATAAGGAAACCTACTTTCATCTATAAATATAATAATAAGACGTGTATGTATATTTTATAATTTTGAAAACCAAAAAAAGGTATGAAAACATACTGAAATAAAATTTATTCGCAGGCAATGTTGTCAACCCCCTTAGTTTAGGAAAAAAACATATTTCTTTTAATATAGAAAGTGAGTAACTGATTGCTAATATCGTAATGGTAGGAGCTATTAAGATATTGGCAATCAGTCTATTTTTAAATAATGTAAGCTACAGTAATATTGATATAATTTATTACGTGATATACTAGTTGTTCCCAGCAGTTTTGCCTGCATTTTTTTATTTGAAAGCTTGAGTAGAATCCAACAATAGGGCCCCCATACTCTCTACGAATGTGGACAATACAGTATGGCGTCAAATACTATGGCGGCCTAATGAGACGCTTTTCACTCAGAACCTTGTCAAGCTCAGCGACAAACTACTGTCGCTTTTCCGCAATATCTGCCAGCTTGTCTGCATGGTGTCCAAATTGTTATCCATGGTCTGAACTGTCGTCTGCATAAAAATGTATATTCACAAGGGTTAACATATTATTGATATGCATAAGGAACTGTGTGGGCGACAGGACGGACCCCTGATGTACAAAATCAGAGGCCGCGCCGTCGCAAAGCACCATAATGCACTAGTCGCCGCTGAATTTATGCGTATCATTTTTAATATTATTAATAAAAATAATGTCAATTTAGAATAAGACTTGCTTAGCAAAGACAGGCGTATTTAAGATTAGATTGTGAAACTTGATTAATTAGGTTGGCTGTGCATTAATTATATGTTCTGCATTTTTACTGCTATTTAACTTATTGTACAACTGTTAACTATCTCAAACAAAATAAAATACGGTGCTGATGTAGGAAGCCGGCAATCCATTTACAGAGTCAAGGACAGACAGAATGCCGGAGACCTGGAGAGAAGCTGACAGTACCAGACTCGTTCGAAGACCTTGGCCATATCGAGACCGATGGCCAAGAACCTTCCTATCCTTCTGCCTATACTAGGCTCACCCCAAAGATGTGTGAAGAAGTTTAATGCATAAGGTAGAAAGATAGCATAGTAGAGCCATGCTGATTTCAGCACTGTTGGGCTGGGTCGACCGGGGCGGTACTACCTCGCACAGAAGATCAAAGTAAAATGACAGCTTTCTTGGTGTAGTGTTTCGTTGGTGAGTGGGAGACCGGAGGCCAAATAATACAGACGCATCACTAAGCCGCCATTGTGTGGGTCATCGTACTGCATTTATTGCATTCGCAATGAATACAGCAACCAACACTCTTGGATTCTGCGTATGCTTTCCATCAGGCAAAGTAGAGTCATTTTGGCAGGCCCATAAATAAAAAAAGAGGTCTCCCGTGGACCGGTTCAGTCTGAACCCACGTTGCTGATCCTCCAGGTTGTGAACTAATTTGCTGTTGATGATGCGTTCAAACACCTTACAGAGAATGGAAGTTACGGCTATAGTTCGGTAATTGGCTGGGTTTGAGTAATCGCCCTTTTTGGATATGAATTGAATATAGGCCTCTCTTCAGGCCTTCGGAACAACTCCTGAGGAATATGACAAGCGGTACTGTCGCGACAATACGGGAGACAACACCGGTGCACAGTTTTTGAGTCCCATCAATCAATATTATAAACAATGTCCTCTCCTTAGAATGGCAGCGTAATGTTGTGATGGTGCCTCATCGAGCCCTAGCCTGAGTAGCGTAAATAATCGACTATCTAACAAGGTGGTTTCGTTAGCACCGTCAGCAACCCTCACGAGAGGGTTGGGATAGCACCCCTCCTCCGTGCTACCCTGTGGAATCCGTCGCCAGACTCGTAATTNCAATGTATCACAGCAAATATATTTCCTGAAAGAATAAAGTAACTACAATCTGAAAATAATTGTTCAAATTAACTAATAGTTTAACAGCACTCTGTAAGATAAACTTAGGTATATCTGACAGATTCGTGACTTTTTATCCCTAAAGGAGCAAATGCATATTAAAATGGCCACGTATTGCGGAATATAATTGTAGTGCCACGAAAGTTACTGTAACTGTCAGTGTAACAGTCAGACAAGAAAAGTATTTTTTTTTCAGCTAATATATTAGTATAGATTACTTCAAAAAAGTCTAGGTATTACCAGGGTTCCTATTCAATACGTAAAAAGTTATTCTATTACAAATGATCCCAATTTACTGTATAATATCGTCGGGTGAATCGAGGTACCAGGTGTGGATGCTCCAAAAGGTAAGAGTGACATGAAGTCGCTTTGCATAAGCTTCGTTGCTTCAGACTCGCCAATCTGTTTATAACACAGCTGGGACTTTTATACTCTTCATGAAATGCCAAGACTAGACTAAAGATAATATGAATGGTATAACAGAAATAACAGGTGGAATTACCATTAATTTTAAGTCCCAGCTATTCGAGTGACATAGGTACTAATTTAGTTGTTGCAATATTTAACTATTCTAGACGAAAATTTCCTTAATCTTCTGTATTTTAGTAAAACGATTGTAAAAATGCTATTCTTAAATGTATTCAGATGATATTTGTTTTTAATACGTACACGTTCATGTACGTTACAGTATCTAATTTCAGTCAATCTTTGCCATTTAGAACATCGTTTGACGAGACAAAATGTATTTTTTGGTGCTAATAAGTTCAGTTTACAGTATTTTCGAACAATAGAATTAGTACCATTGGCTTTCCGCACGCAATGCAAATGCTTTGAGGCAGATAGTAGTAGTAGAAATTTATTATTCTTCGGCCTATTCATACCAAGGAAAAAAACAGTAAGTCATTAATCAGGACATAATGACATTAGTCTGATGAAGAAACAATTTAAATTTAATCTTAGCACTCTAAATTAACGTAAATTATTCAGCAGCGTAAATTTTAGCAATAAGGCTTTAGGTAATGAGCTGTTACTGTTGAGTTAAATTAATTATTTATGACTTTCGTCTCTTGTATCTTTGGCACGAAATTTATCGTTATTATTTTTTTATTGTAAAGCCTGCCAAAGTGCCAAACTCTGACTGATGAAAAGAAAGAGTAGAATCCAAAGGTAGTAAGAGTTAATATGAGGAACATGGGCGTAACCAGGTTCTGGGCTAGGGGGAGGGGGCAAATCTGGTTTTTATAATACACTAGCTGAGCCCCGCGGTGTTCCCCGCTATTATAGTTGTTGCCGCGAGTTACGCCGCGGGGCGAAACTAGTCTTAAAAAGTAGGTCTAATGATATACTTTAGGCTAAGTTACTCCTTACATCATTAGCTATGAAAGTTCCGTCAAAGTCCGTCCAGCCTTTTTAGAGAATAGCTGAAACAAACCGACAATCAAAATTTTTAAATAATGCGGTTATTTTAATATTACAAGCAGACACCCCAACTTTATTTATTTGTAAAGATATTTTTATATAAATTCTTTACATACAGAAAAGCTATTTTAAAAGTAACTTTAGAGGGTCTTCAGAAAACCGGTTACGAATGTGTTCCGTGAAAGAATCGCCCATAGCGTTAGCAAATTTTCTATGTATCTTTGATCATATGTCATCTTAGCGTTTTTACGTCTGGGTGACTGGGTGCCGAATTGTCAGAATTTGACCCCTAAGTTGGAGTACTTCGATGATCTGATTTTCACGGTACTCAAAGTGGCTCGACTAGATTCAGTAATGTTGTTATGGAAGCGTGGAGTGCGTGGACCGAGGCGGCCACCGATTGAGGTTGCAAGCGCGGCCTTTTTGCTTGTAGCGTGTTGATAGAAAGGGCGCGACATATAATTTTTACAAGTTGTATATTGTACTCCAAATGGCAAAAAGTTTTTTTTTAATTTTAACCATAAAATAAGATAGTTAGTAGGGATGTAACCAAATCCAGGGGTGGGGCAGCTGCCCCTACCTGCCCTCCCCCCTCGGTACGCCCATGCTTAGGGAGTCTAATACTCTGTCGTTTAATTTGTATTGAAGGGAAGTTATTCTGATAAACAAAAAACAAAACTTCACGCTTTCAGGAACACGATCTTACACCCGAAAGAAAATAAGAAAAATATTTATTTAAAAAAATGAGTAATGTTTCATTATGACATAGGTGTAGCTAACTTTATGATGAACAGAGATAATTGTATACCAAAAAATGGTGTACTAAAAATATTTTTGCATTGTAAAAAGCATGCGATTGTTGTATAAACTTATTGATAAGGTGAGTCTTATTATTATTCAAAGCGAGTGCGGTCAATGGTGACGAAAACTGGCTTCACTCGCCGTATTATGCTCCAACAAAATCGTTGGTACGTGCCACGTGGCTATATGCATGCTATAAAGTATTCCCTCTTCGTGTCATATTATTTATATTCGTTTCGGAACTTTTCCGACTTTATTTTGTCAGTTTTAAAATGTAACCGTTTTTCTTTCCAAACAAATACATTGAAACCAAAAGGAAGTGTAATAAGTCTAGTTGATAGGATTGGCGTTTTATAGCGAAATACTTTTTCACTCAAATACCATTTGAATAAACATCTTGATTATTTGCTGTTAGTCCATCATTACTTAAATTTCATTTGTTGTAGGAATAATTGATACATTAATCCTAGCCATAGCTACAGACATTGTATAATAGTAGCTACTGTTTCTGTTACCTATGTTGTATTAGATTTAGCTTTTGTTACCAACATTGTATTGAATGATAATAAAAAGATGAGCTGAGAGTCTTAATTTCCAGCCAATTGGTAATACCAAATTACATTAAATTTTAAGAATTTCAAAATGATTAAAACATAGGACAGAATACTACAAGGCTACATACATATATGTACAAAAGCCGACCCACGCAATTTCGTCTTCGACTCTTTTCAATCCTGCTCGGACAGTTGGTCAAAGCATGATGGTAACCATACTTTCTTAGGCACGCCAGCACACATCTTCCTAGCCTTTATTATTCCCAAGATTTGAGGTCGGTTACTAGTTCAACCGGTTTTACCTGAATATCAGTTTTTACACGGAGCGACTGTCATCGGACCCCCATAACCCCGAGGGTGAAGAAGTTGTCAGTAGATTTGAGGGCACTGACTTCCCAATAACGATTGCCATAGATTTTCATGACAACCGGAACCGACAGCTTAATGTGTTCTTTGAAGCACGGGCGACAAACAACGCCATCTTCCGGGCTTCGGGCTGCTATTAAGAATTTCTTCCAAGAAAAATCCTCTTAGGTACGCCAGCGATACACGTTTAAAAAATCCGGTTTAATAGTTTAGGAATTCATAGTGAGCAACAACAATTTACACGTAAAGCAAAAACTTTGTACTCCTTATTATAAATATTGTACGAAACGTGGCAAATTTAAAGTTTAGATAAATAAAATAAATATTTTAGACATCTTACACACAACGCCGAATACTTTCCAAATTAAGCACAACTTATATCGTTAATAATATAATAAGAATGTTAATAATGTGATAAATATAATAATAGCGAGGCGCTCATAGCCCAGTTGCACTCGGTGATTAGAAACAATCACCGAGAATAAGCAACACGGGCGTGGTCAGTACCTGGATGGATGACCATGGTACCATGAGCGTCTCTGTGATTCGGAGGTAACGTTAAGCAGTCGGTCCCGGTCGTTATCACAGGAAACAGTCGTGAAGCTTGGTTGGAGCCCTTGGGGGGTTTGAAAGTATTCCTCTACCAGCCAGTCTTTATTGTTGATCTTATCTTATTTATTTATTTATACATATTTGAATTAGAAAATACCAAAACTCCGAAACAGTATTTGTATATCATATAAACATTTAATTTTGATCCAACCCAGGATTAGAACCCGAGACCTAGCACAACAGTTAATGCAGTGCAAGCAGTGGTAGTGTTAGCATAGCTGCCGCATTTACTACCACAGATACAGTTTATGGAAAAGGAGTGCAGAAATCTGAAAAAAGAAAATAAATAAGTGAATGATGGTTGAATTTCGACCACTGGGAGACCACTAGTTTATAATTGACAAAGTTTTTCAGTCATAAATAAATAAAAAATATATATTCTTCTGTTTTGTGTCGTAAATGAATAAAAATATTCTCTGGTCTACTTTTAAATAAGAATATTTTCTTAAAAACAGATAACTTGCTTGATAACGTATTTTATACGAAGTACAAGGGGAGTAATACGATTTATTAGCTTTGACGGCAGCATTATTAGAGTGCTTTATATACGATATGTATAGATGTACACGAAGAGCTTGATACAGAACTTGTTATGACATTATTTTTTAACGTTAAGGAATGAAATATTCTTTTCTAATGTTAAGAAATGAAATAATTTCATTTATTACAGCTCTTTTAAAGACTGACTAAAAATAAATTTAAGGTAGTAAAGCCACGCTAATCACAGCACGAACGGGCCGGCTCGAACGGGGTGATACTACCCTCGCACAGAAATCCATGTAAAATGACAGCATGCGTGCTGTCCTGTTTCGTTAGTGAGTGCGAGACCGGTGGCCCAATGATGCAGAAATATCTTACTAGGCCGACATGGTGTGGGTCACTATGATATGTTGCATTGTCAGCATTCGCATTCTACTTATGTTTTCGATCAGGCAGGGTAGAGTCATTTTGGCTAGCCCATACATAGAAAAAAACCCGGCCAAGTGTGAGTCGGACTCGCGCACCGAGGGTTTCGTACAAACCTGTAGGTATGTAATATGTAGGTATGTGTGTATCATGTAACTAAAAATTTATACTTTTCGCAATTTTCCCTTTATTTGTGCTATGAGACGTTACTTCGTACCAAATTTCAACATTCTGATTTAACTGGAAGTACCCTGTTGATTTTGATTGCGTTGGCTTAGAAGTTTGATTTTTTCACAGCTTCAAGAAACAGGAGACTTGAATATTGAATATAATTTTCGCCTGATTACCATCAGATGGCGATTACCGCCGCCCATTGACACCCGCAACACCAGAGGTGTCACAAGTGAATTGCCGGCCTTTGGGGATGGGTAAGGGGATTGGGGGAAGGGTTAGGATATGGGCCTCCGGTATCCTCACTCACTCGGTGAAACACAGCGCAAGCGCTGTAAAAACACCGGTTTTCTGTGAGGCCGTAGTATCACTTCGGTCGAGCCGGCCCATTCGTGCCGAATCGTGGCTCTCCCACGATAATTTGGGATCAGATGGTCGTGTGTGAGATGTGTGAAGATAATATTATATTTGTTATTTTTGTATACTGAGTTAGAAGTGTCTCTAGGATGAAACTCAAAATACATTCAATGAATGTCAGACAATTTTTTTTCTATCATTCTTTCAAACATTCATTGAACTCGTACCATATAATTCTAGATCCCAGAGCCACCAGACGTATTTTCCCACAAATGATATGGACGATTGAGTATTGTTAGAATATACTACGATCGCATGCCTATGTGCTAGCTTGCTTAGACGGCCAATTTCCAGGTATCAGGTAATCAAGGTACATAAAAACATAACTTACCTCACGTAAATTCTCAAAGCTGATTTAAAAAAACGTAACTATATGCAAAAATACTTGCCTTTGGTGGCTCTGGATCTTGCTCTAATAGTTACTTGCTCTCTATGTAACAATTTAAATACGTCAAATTTAGGTAAACTATTTATATATCTTTATTGTATACATGCAAAATTACAAAGTTAAAAACAGAGGATGAGTAACAAATATGCAAATGATACAATAGGCGGTCTTATCGCTCACGGCGATTTCTTCCAGACAACCACATCATCTTTTCGTCTCCTGCTGTTCTCTGGTCACAGAAATCTAAATCACATCAGCACCCTTTACTTCGACCATACCTACTGCATACTTTTACTACAAGTAGAGTAAAACTATAAACTAACAATAAATTCCTTGACATTATAATGACTAGTGCCGATGGAATTATGCCATTGGTGTTTGCGCATGGAAAATTACCATTCATTATTAGTTTTAAAACGAGCATTTACAAGTAATGGCTGATCGAAGCATGGACTATATTACTGTTACTGTTGTTTAATGGTATTGATGTTTAATTAAAACTGTCTTTGTATTCTTTATTTAAAAAAATATCTTTTATACAAGGAACATGTCTTATGGCTCGAGAACTTTATGAAACGGACACAAGAAACACTGAGACCCGTAATTTAAAAGGCGTCACAAGTATTAGTTGAACTCTGATTATCTGATATTAGTTGTAAATTTGCACCTAAAACTGTCGCTCTCATTATAGACATACCTAGATGACCAGCCAGCCAGCCGGTTTTCCTTCGGTAAAATTGCTAAAAAATGAATCCTAGCTAAATCGATTTAATGCCTCCGAAACCCCTTGCATTCTCGCTGGATACTGAATTTCATGCAAATCGTTGGAGCCGTTTCCGAGATTCAGATTATATAAATACATATAAGAATTGTTTTTTTAAAGGTGTTAGATTATAATATGCGTTATTACTAAGAATTAAACTGAAACTCCTCTCAGTAATTGATTTCACACACCGTCTGATCACAGTTACGTTTCCGCACCATCGAAATTATTGTTCCGTATCACGCAGCAAAAATATATTAAAAATATGTATTTGTCAAACTTAATTAAAATATAATTAGCTCTTAGGTTATATACTATACACTATTGGCTAATGTAATTCTAATAGCATGCATAATAGCAAATGTATAACCTAATAGTAATGTAAATACATTAAAAAGAATTAACTCGCTACAAATTTAATGTAGTAAACATAGCTATAAGATTGTTATCAAAACTTGTCATCTTGAATAATTGACAAACTATGTTTTTGTTTTAATGTTATTTTATCATAAACCAAAAGTTTGTGGAGATTAATAATTTAAACACATTGTTAAATATGTATTTAAGTGAATTGAATATCAATTGAAGTTAATTGAAGTGTGTATGTAAGGTAATTATTTTGTAAATATAAGGTAAAGTATCGTAGATCTTTTGTTGTTATATTTATACGACCTGCTTCTAAAGCAGGTCGTATAAATCACCACTTGGGACCAGTCATACTAATCCATACTTACTTGAGTGTGGATCAACGAATCTCGTTTTAAGTGACGTTCAATAATGTAATTTCATCTTAAAATCCGTTTAGAAAAAATTTGAGGATCACACAAAATGTTGTCTTATGTGGTCCAGTACAAAACGGCGTAGCGACCAGCTAAAACAATACGCTTTTTTATGCTGTCGAATAGTGATGCTATTATTGATTTCTCAAAATCCTATCTGTAACATTTGACATGCTTTGAGATTAAATCCTTTAGAGTAGTACACGTAGCTCGCATACAGGCATTTTGTTTATTTTTCACATTCATGTGATTTGTTTAAAGATGTGACGACTATCTCAGTGTAAAAATGTCACCTTCCACTTTATTAAAAAATACGAGGTCCTTTGAAGAGTGTGCATACAGAAAGTTCCTCTGAAAACATTAGCATATTAAAGCAATCTGCATATAAATTCTGTCGTAAGAGTGGACGCGACACCGCGTTCTACTTATCAGTGGCGAAAACTTTGCTAAGGCTTAACTTACGTTTACATTAGAAATACGTTACACATACAATTTTTATATTGCGTTATATTTTTTATAGATTTAAAAGAAAATAAGAAGGTATTCTTCGATATTAATTAGTATGCGATATCTATGAATCCCAGTGAAATGTAAAAATATAGACAGTAATATGCATATCAAGCATCGTTCTCGAGCAAGATTCAATTATTTTGTTGGTCGGAGATGGAAATTAATTAATGCAATAAACTGCTGCAGTTCCCCTGTCACCACAAACAAGCTTACTTTGTGTTGATCAAGGAACCATAACCAAATCACTTACCATATATAACCGTATTAGCTGCTCACCTTTGCCCTATTACTTCGCCGCATATCTCCGATGAGAGTAAATTTGTTTATGGAAATTCTGAGAATATTGAAAGTTCAAGTATAAAATAATGTATCTGTATTTCAGTTTCAGATTCTAATATTGTAATGTATATATACCTACACGTATATATGGATTATATATTATTATTATTATTATTATAGATTGATTGTGAACGTGTAGGATTTGTGTGGGTGGTAATGGAAGGCTCAATAATACGAATTGCAACAAGTCAAACCGGCTTGTAGGTATAAAAAACAAATAACAATGAAAACAGTCGGTGCTGCATAAAATATAAAATGGATTTAAATAATATCTAACTAATAAAGTAATAAGTTACCGCAACCTACACCATTAATATAAAGTTTGGATGCACGTGCTTAAACAGACATGTGGAGTCGCTAGTTTAGTTGACGTGCAAGATATTTATCTGTTTTAACTTAGTTACTTCAGGCGTGGGTTCACTATAACTTTTATTAACTTATCTTTATGGCTAATTTGTTTCCTTAATATTCGCTCTATGTCTTCCTTAATATAAGCTCTTGACAGAGAGGTCTTGATAGCTATGTAGTAGTTTAGGGAGATATGATGCGTTTCACGACTTTACGCCACTGCTGTTCGTTCGCAGTCACCTGTAAGAGGTCATCCTCCTGCACCCATTCACTAAACCACCCACGGCTGACTTGATCTAGTTAGTCAAACGCGTAGGTGTCCTTCCGCGAGGTTTAGTGCCTGCCACTCTTTATTGAACGACAAGGTGTTCTATAGATTGATTGCCACGCCGAGAAACATGTCCGAAGAACGTAAGGATGTGAGATTGTACCATTGAAAGCAGACCCAGCTTGATACCGAATCCTTAAAGTATCGAGACGTTTGTGAGGAATTCGGTCCATGAAACCCCAAGCTATTTTATGTTTTTCCACGTCTCGCAAAGTCCAAGTTTCAGTCGCGTACGTGCCATATGGGGAATATAAGAGTCCTCACGAGCCTGATCTTCGTGGGTTTAGTAATGTTCCTATTCCTCCATATTTACTGCATCTTATCCATCGCCGTTCTTGTGATACCCATACTTCGTTTGACCTCATTGATGCAACCACAACTGTTCAAAATTAGAGCCCTGAGAT